>BHDV01028675.1:62272-75241 GCA_005406045.1 Adoxophyes honmai
CAATAGCACTTGGGTAATCATCACAGTCATCTTAATAGGCACTTGTTATGTATTTATACATACATACATACATATTCTCACGCCAAATCACTTTATAATGTTGGATATGGTACTACCTACATTAGAATTTTTGATAAAAACAATTGACATCGTCGTATGTGGTACTATCGACGTTTAAATCTTTACTGAAACAATTAAAAACGCTGGAAGTGGTAGATCCGACTTTTCAATACTTTCGCTTTATAGTTTAAAAACGTCGGAAGTGGTATATCCGACATTTCAAAACTTAACTTTAACGATTAAAAACGTCGGAAGTGGTAAATCCTACATTTCAAAACTTAACTTGAACGACTAAAAACGTCGGAAGTGGTAAATCCGACAATTCAAAACTTAACTTTAACGATTAAAAACATCGGAAGTGGTAAATCCGACATTTCAATACTTAACTTCAATACGTCAACATAGTCGGATCTGGCAGTTACGTATGTACGCTCGGCCGCCCCGCTCGCCCCACTAACATCGTCCCATAGTAAGATTCGACATATTTAACGGTCGTTTAAAGTAAGATCCGACGATTTTAGCCTGTATATTTCGTAAATTAACCATAAAATTAAAAAAAAAATTGCGGGAGATGAAAGTTACCGTAATTTAGGGCCCAATAATGAAATAAACAGAAAATGGCAGATTTGCAGATGCGACGATTTTAATAGGGACGGGCGTTATGTTACTACTATAATTTAATATTTAGAAAGTTATTACTTTTTTAGTTTTATTTAGTGTAGTGTGGGAAGTCTGGATAAAGAGAGATATCTTTCCACGCTGACCGAAATTCACAGACTGAAAATTGGAGGTTGAATGTATGCAAGCGATCTTCGAAACTTCGTTGCCGCGATGTAGGATATCATTGACAATTTCATTGTAAGAGTATGTAGATGTAGAAGACGTTTATTGTAGAAGTAATAAAGGATACCTACTTAGGAGGCGCTGGGACTAGGGTTGCCAGGTCGCCAAACCTAATAGCCGGACAGACTAGCCAGTTTGGCCGGACATTTGGGTAGAAAAGCCGGACACCCTATTATTCTTATATTTATTGAGTATTTTATCATAGACTTTATAATATCAAGTTTTTTTTATTATTATGTTTTTTAATTGTCCGTGTAACTTTTATCTAACTTTAAACCTAAAAAATTGCTAATTATGGCCACGAAAATTAAGTTTTCGGCTTGCGTAAGCGAACGACTGACTCGTCGCCTGGCTTGCGCTCGGTCACGCTCGGCGGTCGGCCACCACGCTCGACGCTTGCTCGTGTGCTCGTGTGCGAAATGTAAAAAGCCTAACAAAAGCCGGACAAGCCGGACACCGTTTATTTTGGCCGGACACGCAATCAAAAAGCCTACCTATGTCCGGCTTTATCCGGACGCCTGGCAACACTAGCTGGGACGCTACTTTAGTAGGCTGAAAGTTGTAATATTTTCGTTGAAATTGGTAAAACTGGTTTAATGGTATTAAGAAGAGTGTGTGTAAGCATAACCGCTCGGCCTCGTCTTACCTCGAGCCGTTCAGAAGAATTCTATAAATAAGGGAAAGCATATATGAAGGCATTGTAACTAATAGTATCTAATCAATATTCATATTTGGTAAATCTCAAACTTTGGGCTTTCACAATCATTCAGTGATTACGTGAACGAGTTGCGTAAACAGCGGCCACACTCGAGCGGAGTGTCGCCACGTGCGCGGCGCCCGCGCAGCGACCAGCGCCACTTCATGAGCCGCCTTCCTTGACCACGTTTAGGTGCTTACTATAATAAATACATGCATACATACATCACGCCTGTATTCCCAAATGGGGTAGTCAGAGCACACGAAACGCTTCAAAGAAAAAATCTTAACTATTTTAAGTTTCCACTTCTAGCGCACTTTTTAGGTTTTAAGATGCCAGATTATAATAGTGACAGGTTGCTATCCTGTCACCTAAATCATACCTAAACAGTTTTTCCATACTCGCCTTTTACGACAACCATGGAAGAATTGGAGAGGTTTTATTCTTACTCGACATCACACAGGAAATGTGTGGAAATCCCAACCAGCCCAGCGTACTGTTTATTTCATTCTGAGAGAAGGCCTGTGTCCGGCTGAGTATGGGATATTTTTATGATTATGATGATCCCGTGCGGTGTCGAAAGAGTCGACTCTGGGAAAGGGTTAGTTAGTGTATTGTGGGCGACGGGCTAGCAACCTATCACTGCAATGTAACGTTTAACCATCTGGTTACCGTGAAATTACTAAACGTGGCACTGGATTTTTGAATTCATGTGCTCTGCCTCCCTTTCTCGGAATACACGCGTGATAATTATGTATGGATGTATGTTTTATTATGAAGCAGCCCCCCGTATGAAGCGGCGCTGCGAGGGCGGCGCAGACGCACCTGAGGCAACAGTCAGGTGTCCGTGTTTGCCCGATAAGTGATAAGCGCCGATTGTAATTGCTACAATCAGTATCATTTTCAACAGATATAATCGCTTAATCTTTTCCATGAATACTCTGAGCGGCACCCGAGGCATCAATTGTTATTTTATTTAATGCTTTATTATTCAGTGTCGAATGTGACAACTGAAAGAAAATTAAATCGATGGTCACTGAATCTATAGAGCAGACTAATTTAACCCTTTACCTACGGGGGCCTGTAGTGTGGGCTACGCCACACTCACACTCTCTCACTATGTTACTCTATATAAGGCTTGGGTTAGTGTAATTAAAGAGAGTATTAAAGCAACCGTTGTTCTTTCAATACGTCTACATCGCTCCTCTCTACATAAACGCCAAAGTCACTGCCCAATACCCAATACGGGCAATACGGGCATGTTTTGGTGAGATTGATTTAGACACAATGTGACTTTCATTACCCGTGTGGTGCCGGGTTAGAATAGCACCTCCCCCTTTCTTCCAGTGGGTGTCGTAAGAGTCGACTCTGGGAATGGGTTGGTGTATTGTGGGCGATGGGCTAGCAACCTGTCACCACAATATCACGTTTGACCATCTGGTTACCCTGAATTTGCTAAACGTGGCACTGGATTTTTGAATTCATGTGCTCTGCCTACCCTTTCTGGAAATACAGGCGTGAGAATATGTATGTATATGTGACTTTCATTTTTTTTTTAACTATTTCAACTACATGCTTGAAATTTCACATATTGATTATTTTGTCTCTTTTAATTACAGGAATTCCACTTTTTGGTAAAAAAAAGGTTAAAGCTGCTCAGACTCTGAACATCTGTAGTTGACACCCGTATTGCAAAGATGTAGCTTTACCGTCATCTTTACTTGACACCCGTAGGTAAAGGGTTAAATACTAACTTTTTCATAATCTTACTTTTATCTGTCACGTTGGGGTATTGTCAACCCATTTGGGAATACAGGCGTGATTGTATGTCCAACTTAGATTTCCTTCAAGCCATGCTAAGAAAAAAAAATTGACGCAAACTGCCATGGGTACGTAGGTAAACATCCTTCTCTCTGTTGTGCTGTTTTGCCGACCGTACCGTACAGACAGCAGCGCGGTTTAATGAAGTGCGGCGATCGGTCGATAGGCAATAATAAATAATGTTGTTACAGCGCATATTAATGCGGCGGTAATCGCGCGATAAGCGGTATTGGAGCCGCCGTCTACGGTGACGTCACGTCGCACAATAAAACACATGTGTTATCTCAACAATTGATTTCTGATCCACTATAGAACTTATTTATAGTAAATGTCACAGAGAAATAGCATCACTTTAAAAAGAAAATCTTTATTATGTTTGTCGCGACAACGTTTTCCGGTCGGTTAGAAATTTTTGACTTAGGGTCGTTTAACCAAACGAGAATATAATTTAGTGTTGTAATTGTAGTTGTAGTAACAAAGGACAGTGCACATGTGCCGCACTCGCGTGCCATTAGTACGGAGCGCACCACATATGATGCATGCACAGGAAATGTGTTAAGTCCATCTAAACAGGTACGCTACAACATAAATAATATTATATATTTTGTATTATGCCAACACGACCCCACTCTACTCCGCAAACCATGTTACCTCGTTAGTTGTTTGCCGACACCCGTAAGCCAATCCCCTGGTAATTGCCCCCCCCCCCACGGATTAGTGCTGTCCGGCTCGAAGGACCAGCTCGATAATTTTTAATTTGCTGACGAGACGAATTGATCCCGCTCCAGTGGATTATTCGGCATGCGTTTTGAAATCCGGTAACGACCAGTTTGAACTAGTTAGCAAACGTTGAGTGATTGGGATTTTTTAATTGAGATTTGTTGGAATTTGAACATTGTATCAATCACGAGTTTGGTGGTTTTCTGTGTGGTGTCGGGATAGAATAACACATCTCCATTTCTTCCGTGGATGTCGGATGCGGTGACGAAGGAAATAGCTTGAGGTATATTTAAGCGGCAGGCTAGCAACCTGTTACTATTATACTACCTCTTCCATCGGTTTTCAAATCTAAAATTATGCTAGAAGTGGATGCGAAGCGTGAAATAGTCTTAAACATGGTTTTGTCTACGTCACGTTTCGTGTGCTCTGCCTACCCCATTTGGGAACATCGGCGTGAATGTAAAAATATGTTAGGAGTGGCACTCCTGAAACAGTCATAATTTTGTAGTAGCATTTTGAAGTCTCTGCCACTCCATCTGGAAATACAGCCAGCTTAGCACAGCAAGGCGCGAGTAGAGATACGCGCGAGATACTCTACATCTGTCACTGTCTAATTAAAGACGTCAGACAATGACGGGTAGACTATCTTGCCCACGACGCGACTAGATCGTGTTGCCGTGCCAAACTTAAAAGTAAGATGTATGTATCATCATCAACATTTTAGCCTTAAGACGTCCACTGCTGAACATAGGCCCCTCCTTCCATGAATAACTGTTGAAAGCGACGTGCATCCAGCGTTTTCACATGTATGTATGTAATCTTCGTTCTAGCAAACCAATTAGTCAATCCATAAAAGCCAGCCTTGATCAAGGCTCGTTACTCTCCCTATTAGTGTAATTGGATTACCGAGTCGGCGGCGGCGCGGCGGCGCGCGCGCATTCGCCATGCTGCGCCTGCTGCCCGCACTGCATCTGCTCGCGGCCGTCGCCGCCTACGGGGACGGTGAGTCTGAAACTTATCTAAGGACGACCTTACACCCGTAAGTTTTACTTACGTAAGTAAGGACGGAGCTATCTGCAAGAAAGGGAGACGAGCATTGCTATCATAGACTAACTTATAGATGTGTCTCTACTTACGTAAGTAAAACTTACAGGTGTAAGGCCGGCCTTATGATACTCACAATCAGTCTGAGTCAATGTCTTTGGCCTTGTTAGTGCCGAGACCAAACGTGAATATAATTTAGTCTTGAAATCTCGAAAATACAGCCAACTTACGTTTCAAATCGAGTTCGAATCCGTCTGGTGTCGGGCTTAGAATAACACCTCTCCATTTTTTTCGTGGATGTCGTGAGAGGCGACTAAGGATATAAGTCAAGGTGTGTTTTAGGCGACAGGCTAGCAAACTGTCACTATTCTACCTTTTCCATCTATGCAAACCTAAAACTATGCGAAGCGTGATAATAGTCATACATAATCATGGTTTTGTCTATGTCATGTTTCGTGTGCTCGGCCTACCCCATTTGGGACCACATACGTGATTGTATGTATGTATGTATAAAAAAATGCTACAAATAAAATGGTGCAGCACAAAGGCGCACGTATTTCATGTGAAAGTCGTGAATTTTTTAACCTTCTTAGAGGGGTACCACGAAAAAGGTTGAAAAACACTGGATTAGACTGAAAGGTTAATGGTTCTCTGCGCCTACGTTGAAAAACACTGGAATAGACTGAAAGGCTAATGGTTCGTTGGCAGACCCGCGTATCTCTCACATGCGCGCGTCGGGCGGGCCCATGCCGGGCACGCTCAGCAGCGTGGGCGACGTGGAGCGCGTGCCGCCGCTGTACCGGCCCGGCTCGCAGGCCTACGTCGTCTCGCAGTTCGTCAAGCCCAAGCCGCCGCACCAGGTGAGGCGTCTGAGACTGGTCGAGAGTTGTAGTCACACTTCGGACTTCACCGGAGTTTGTTGAGGAACTTAGAAAGTAGTGTGGAGGCATAAGAAAGAGTTTAATGGTTCTCTGCCGCCATAGTACGACAGGGCTTGGGTAGAGATAAGCGTGAGATAGACTATCCCGCTGTCTCTGTCTAACTAGAGAAGCCAGAATATGACAGGTAGACTAGAGTGTGTTGTCATGATATGCCTACGTCAACCCGGATGCTCTAAACTGGTTATCCAAGATCGGCTGAGACCACGAGAGCAGTCGAGTTGTGGTAGAATCCGATGTCAACCAATGTTCCCGTATTTAAACTGGTTAGGTATCACCCAAGAGCTACCGCTTGAAGCTACTGGCACTGACTGCTATGCAGCCCAACAGTGACTGTAATAATGTTCGTGGTTGCGCGGATCCGTTTGCCACTGACAATATAACAAACTAAATGAAGGTCTAATCGAAATAATCGATTTCTGACTCACCGCAGAACGTCGTCGCAATGAATGTGATAGGTCCCTTTGATATTGTTACTTAGCCCTCTTTTTTACCTACTCTTGCTTTTTAGGGTTCCGTACCCAAAGGGTAAAAACGGGACCCTATTACTGAGACTTCGCTGTCTGTCCGTCCGTCTGTCTGTCCGTCCGTCTGTCTGTCACCAGGCTGTATCTCACGAACCGTAACAGCTAGAGAGTTGAAATTTTCACAGAAGATGTATTTCTGTTGCCGCTATAACAACAAATACTAAAATTAAAATAATAATAATAATTAAGGGGGGATCCCATAGAAAAAACATGTTTTTTTTTGCTGTTTTGGGTCTATTTAAATAACTGTGACAGCTAAATACTTGAAATGCTCACAGAATATATAATTAAATATTTTCTTCAAAAATTAATACTAAAATCAAAATAATAATAATAATTAAGGGGGGCTCCCATAGAAAAAACGTGTTTTTTTGCTGTTTTGTGTCTATTTAAATAACTGTAACAGCTATATACTTGAAATGCTCACAGAATATTTAACTAAATATCAACTTTAAAAAGAAATAATTAAATTAAAATAAAATTTGTATTTAAGAGGGCTCCCATACAAAAACTCTAATTTTTTGCGTTTTTGGTACGGAACCCTTCGTGCGCGAGTCCGACTCGCACTTGGCCGGTTTTATTTTAATTTTCCTCCTACTTTTACTTTTGATTTTATTCTTACTCATACCGTTACTTGGACACAGTACTGGGAGGAAGAGACATCGCTGACGCTGGTCCCCGAGAACAAGAACTGCCTGCTCTGCGAGAGCATGGACACGGGCGCCTGCCGCGCCATGCCGTCCTGCGTGTATTGCGAGCTGACTGTGACGGCGCTGTGCGAGCGCTCCACGCCGTGCCTGCGCTGCGCTGGTCAGTTACAACCAGAACTGTGCTCTGCGAGAGCATGGACACGGGCGCCTGCCGTGCCATGCCGTCCTGCGTGTACTGCGAGCTGACCGTGACGGCGCTGTGCGAGCGCTCCACGCCGTGCCTGCGCTGCGCTGGTCAGTTACAACCAGAACTGTGCTCTGCGAGAGCATGGACACGGGCGCCTGCCGCGCCATGCCGTCCTGCGTGTACTGCGAGCTGACCGTGACGGCGCTGTGCGAGCGCTCCACGCCGTGCCTGCGCTGCGCTGGTCAGTTACAACCAGAACTGTGCTCTGCGAGAGCATGGACACGGGCGCCTGCCGCGCCATGCTGTCCTGCGTGTACTGCGAGCTGACCGTGACGGCGCTGTGCGAGCGCTCCACGCCGTGCCTGCGCTGCGCTGGTCAGTTACAACCAGAACTGTGCTCTGCGAGAGCATGGACACGGGCGCCTGCCGCGCCATGCCGTCCTGCGTGTACTGTGAGCTGACCGTGACGGCGCTGTGCGAGCGCTCCACGCCGTGCCTGCGCTGCGCTGGTCAGTTACAACCAGAACTGTGCTCTGCGAGAGCATGGACACGGGCGCCTGCCGCGCAATGCCGTCCTGCGTGTACTGCGAGCTGACCGTGACGGCGCTGTGCGAGCGCTCCACGCCGTGCCTGCGCTGCGCTGGTCAGTGCCGGTCGCTTACAAGAAGACTGGGTTCACAGCTGTCCGTACGCTGTTACTACGGGCGCCCGGAGCGGGAGCACAAATGAGAAATTAGAGCATCGTTTCACAGCGACGCGGAGTCCCGTGCGCAACAATTCGGTTCGCTGTGAAACGATACTCTAGTTCCTCATTTGTGCTCCTGCTCCGGGTGACCGTAGCAACGTCGTGCGTGTACTGCGAGCTGACGAGGGGTCGGCTTGGTGAGACCGGTTAACGCGACGACGTCTTTTTGCTGTTACTCCATGGATATACAGGTAGCACCAGGCCTAGTAACTAGTGCCTCGCTCGCCCAAGCTACCAGGGCCAGCATCGAGTGTCAAAACAGCTAAAAATCCAGTGACAGCAGTATTCGTAGACGATCTCGTTGTTTTTTGTATGTCTTACCTCTTTTAAAGCCGTCTCCACCACACCACTTCCATCAACCTCCAATCTCCACCTTGGTCTGTTGCAGTGATCAAGAACCCGTTCTTCAAGTGCATCCCGGGCGAGAAGTACATGGACGAGTGCAACTCGTGCCGCTGCATCGACGGCCACTCCGGCTGGTGCACCAACCAGTTCTGCGAGTTCCGAGCGCTGCACCTCTACGCCGCCAAACTCAGCGATGGAGAATTCTACTAGACCTATCGCCTTAGCACAGCAAAACAATAGAGATACGCGTGAGACAGTCTATACCTGTCACTATCTAACTAGAGACGTCAGGAAGTGACAGGTAGACTATCTCGCGCGCGAAAGTCTCGTGCATGTTTCTGTGCTAAGCTTACTGGGATGGCGAACCAATGGCGAGACAACCTTGCCACGCAAAAAGATAGTTCAGACACGTCGGATAATACAGACCTCACCCATTTTTAATAATTGAATGCCATCTAGTTTTATTTTCGTTCGATAATACCAATAAACCTAATTTGATGGCACTTAACCATCAAATGCCTAAATTCTATGCGTTACCATCCGAAGTAACAGGAGTGGGATTTTTTATTTTTTTTTATCGATGAGGCAGAATAGGATTTGAAAGTATGATGCGAAATATTTCAATCCAAAATACGTGAGAAGAGAAGTCAGACGTCATTGTAGGTATACAACGGTCTTCATCTAGCCTCCTCAGTAGAAAATAATCGTCAACACAAAGTCAGAGCATAAACGGTAAGTATTAACTGTTATTGAATGTAGAATTTGATCGACTGACTGTTTAAATTTTTCTGCTTAACTTTTAAATGAGCATGTAGGTGATACAATACTGGTACAATAATGTATCATTTTATTTAGTCCGCGAGTTCCTGAAAAATATAGGTCTGGTGCATTATACATATTTCATCCACAAGCAAATCTCCAAAGTGGAGGCTTCGCCACTTCTAAGTAACTATTTATCCATAAAAAACATCTAAGTAAACAGTGTTTTATTCATAATGAAGTATCTATCTTATTTGAAACAGTATTCTCTCCACAGACTAATCAAACAAATAGGTCTTCCGAAACAAAAACACAAAAGATAATCCAACGATTAGCAATTATTAACCATAACTCGTTATTCGTTATCTCCTCTCGTGCAACAAAACTATCGCCCCTCGCGTAAGCCGCCATCACGCGCACAAAGCGCAGGCGCGGACAAAAGACACTCCATAGGATTATTAATATTATATTTACTTTGATGAACAAAAAACCATACAGATTAGCCTCCCTTATAATGCTTCGTATTAGCTAATGTAACATTAATAACGTGTCTGGGTTTGCTAAATATTCTAAAACGGGCAGGATAATTGTATGTTTCACAACAAGGGAGCGATATACAGACCACCTCGTCGTGGGAATTAGGCGACTTGAAATGGAAACTTAACTTCCACATACAAATGAATTCGATGCTTTTATCGACACAATATCATTCCAATATCAGTCTTTGTCACTTTCATCAGTGTGCGGAAGCGCGCTTAAGCTCGGCTACACATTAACTTACTTTTAATAACATTTTGTTGTTCATCAATCGCGCCGAAAAGCCGGAACGTTCATAGTCTTGTGCACTCTTTCGTATGTCCGTTCGGACGGGGCTATTCCAAGCCCTAAGGTCCAATTTTCGTTGAAATCGGCTTAGAGATAATTTGTAAGTTTTTGTGATATTTTGGCAAGTTAGTTGACAATCCTTTGGCGATTGAATGGCGTGGTTTCTTCCTTTAGCACCGTATACAAGAAAGGATTAAGCGAGAGTGTTTTCTGGGTGGCCCAGACAAAGTAGGTTTGGCTGGTAGCTACCG
Source organism: Adoxophyes honmai (assembly GCA_005406045.1). Taxonomy (NCBI): domain Eukaryota; kingdom Metazoa; phylum Arthropoda; class Insecta; order Lepidoptera; family Tortricidae; genus Adoxophyes; species Adoxophyes honmai. The sequence continues at coordinate 72,685 of BHDV01028675.1, forward strand.
GGTGACAATGGCACATTACCACATCGTAAAAACCCGTAGACACCGGTAGTTAATTACTTTCTAAGTCTGTTAAATTTTATGACTGGCCAAATATTATTTTTAAGTCAAAAAGGTGGGATTAATATTAACAAAAGCCCAATAGTTGAGCAATCGTTTTTCGAAGTAAATTTGTCGACACAATGCCAACAAAAGGTTTCAAAGGTGTATTAAAAGGCTGTTTAATCGAAAAAAATGTCCCAATTCTTTGAAATGTAGTTCATGGGTTTGATATATATATCCGTTTGTGATAGAAACGTATGCGTCGACAATGGCGTATCGATGTGGTATCCATTTCGCGCACAATAGGCAGTGTACAAAAGTGCGGTTTCGCGCTTTGTGCCGCGCGGCGGAAGTGACAGCGATCTGGTGACAACTTGCGACTCATGCAGGTAAGAATAAGAAGGTGCTGGATGTGGCTGTCATGTATTGTTTGTTCCTACTCTATCTGTCAAAATGAGGCAAAACTGTTTAGGAAACCTGGAAACTGCAGAGTTTGAGATAGTATAGCTTTTACGTGCGTCTAGTTCAGATGGCAGCGATAGGTTTACCCGCCTGCTAAAAGTCTAACATAAAATACATCTCTCGTTTAGCTTACTGGATATGTCACTTTCTCATCTGTACGTCTAGTATGTTCATTTTGATGGTGCAGTCGTTAACGAATTCGTTTGCGAGTTATCGCAAAATTGTATGGAAAGCGAGACAGCGCCGCCAGCGGAACGTTTGCACTACTGCCACGGTCGACAAGTCTCCATACATTCCGCGACGACTCGCAAACGAATTCGTTAACGACTGCACCATCGAAATGAACATACTAGACGTACAGCAGTAAGTCGATAGATTGAATATTGAGACGTGCCGTAGATTACCACTGCACACTAAAGTATTTCATCTTACTAAGACTTGGCTCTTTTGGAGATAAAGTGACTTAAACTCCATTGTACTTTCCCTGGCACGCCAAACCGTCAGTAGATAGGATTTGGTTTGGTTCAGGAACTTATTTCACACTAGCAGGTAATTCCAGGATCATTCCACAACTGGGTTACTAAACGAATAATAAACGAGAATATAATTTAGGCTCGCTTAGTCGCTTCTTACGACATCTACTGAAAAAAGAGAGGTGATATTCCAACCAGACACCACACAGGCATAACTATTGGATTGTAGGTATATAAATTCTGGTGAAAAGAACCACCAGTAATTTAACTTTATTTGGCAGTTTTATTAGCTTCACCAGAGCATTGGCTTTTCCAGCGCGCTGTGCGCTAGCGCAGTTTTTGCGGTAGCAGCGTAATTACGTTCGCCGGCGACCGCCCGCCGCGCTTTTGTGTGCGCCCTTAGCTGCGCTACCATGAATCACAACGCGCCAAAGTCACTCTAACAAAGTGAGATTAGATTTTCATCTTCGAAATAATTTTGTTTTTCGCGTCTCGAGGATAGACTTTAGATAGATACTGGAACACAATGTTTAGCAAGAAAATCAGTAGATACATATACCAACTTTCTACTTACTTAGTACTTAGTTGGTCTAAACTAATACAATCAATTATAATGACAATTGTAGGTACAAAACACAACTTACATGCTTAAATATTGACGTTGTACAGTCAGCGTCAAAAGTAACTGACAATTTTATTACTGAGTTACGTCAAATTCTATACTAAAATTATCATTTACTTTTGACGCTGACCCTAACATCAAAATTATTTTCAATATTTTCACAACAGTTTTCTCACGAATACGTTAGTTTAGTTCCAAACTTAAGACCGACGTTTTTCGTTCGAGTTGCGAGTGACTCGCTCGTAGTAACGCCGCAGCGCGCGCGCAGCGATCCGCTATGAAACATCAATATTACGGCTTTGTCGCTGCCTCATTACTATTATAAATATAATAACATGTATTACAACAACTGCTACCCCTTCAGACTCTCGTCACGCCAAACATAATAGTTATTTTTATTTTAAACCGCATTGATGTTTATCCAGACGTTTTTATTACATTTTAAGCTTTAATAAAACAAATTGGATCTTGAGAGCACTCTGTAACGTTCGTGTTCTTTAACAATATTCTTTTCTTTGTTAGCGCTCTTACTTTTTTAGGATTCTGCACTTCAAAAGAAAATTGAACTCAATTAGGATCATTATGGGCAGCATGGAAACTTTAACCCAGGCTTTCTCGAACTGATAGGAGACCTGTGTCTAGCAGTAGGTTGTAATTTAGCAATCAGGCAATGTATATAGGAGCTTAATAATCGTCGTCATCATTTCAGCCATAAGACGTCCACTGCTGAACATAAGCCTCCTTTAGACTTCCATGAATACTGTTGGAAGTGACCTGCATCCAGCGTTTTCCGGCGACCTTTATTTAGTCGTCTGTCCATCTTGTAGGTCGTCGTCCTACGCTGCGCTTGCTGATCCGTTGTGAGCATAATGGCGATAAATAAACCGGCCAAGTGCGAGTCGGACTCGCGCACGTAGGGTTCCGTACCAAAACCTGCAAAAAATCTGAATTTTTGTATGGG
>BHDV01028675.1:76519-113018 GCA_005406045.1 Adoxophyes honmai
ACCGGTGCGAAAACGACGCGACACTGCGATTCCGAAGCGACACCGGATTTTAAGCTGCGGTGTGGTCGGACCTTTAACTTTATAATCAAAAACCTAAATTTATGCTGGAACTACGCTAGCGGCTATAAAACCTGAAATACATGCGTGATGTATGCATGTGCAGTCACTACGGAACCCCCACAAGCCTCTATGTCACACTCAATCATTTAAACCTTGACAAAGAACTCATCCGACCAATTTTCTGATACTTAACATCGATTTGTATAAAGACGCGCGACGACAAAATAAATGCGTTGGCGCGGAAGTCGCACAAATGGCCGCCGACCGCATTCACACGACACGACAACGGCCCGCGACTGGCCAACGATATGCAAGAGTTGCAATCGTATAAACAGAGTTCCGTCGCTGTATTTGCTGTCTGAGGAACCAATCAGATCGGCCGCTATCACACTATTGCGATGGAATACCCTTTTAATTAATTTTTGAACCATCCAAATTACTACATATCCGACCAAATTCTGTACCAACTGTAAAGCTGTATTTTATTTCAATTTAATTATTTACTTGAAGTAGATATACCTACATACATCTAATTATTCTGTGAAGATTTAAAGTTTACCTGTTAGCAATAACACCAGACAAATCACGATTGTAGTATAGGAGCTCCCCGTAAATACCTACCTAATAATTTTATTTCAATTTTAGAACCGATTTGTTGTTACAGCGGCAATAGAAATACTTACATGTAAATAAAATAACAGTTTAGCTAGCACGGTTTGTAAGATACAGCCTGGTGACAGACGGACGGACGGACACCGAAGTCTCACTAATAGATCCCTTTGGGTACGGAACCCTAAAAATGCCGTCGCAAAAAATTTAATCGCGATTGTATGGAGCCGCACACACCTTCGAGTTGTTCTTTTTACAATATGGCACTATTAAGTTGTATTTCAATCGTGCGGCATCATGTGACCTACATTTAATTATTTTTTGCCGAAAACCGTTTAGCTTTGAGATATTTTTTGTATGTTTCATGGGTTTTTGCACGCGGTTAAGTGTGTCATTGTTAATGTCTAAATAACTACGAGTATTTGTCGCAGGCCCCGCCCTAGTGTACAAGACAACTAGTTACCTTTGTAACAAAGCAGATAACGTTCAAAGTTAGATTCCAGAATTCATTGAAAAATTTAAAAAATGAGTTACGTGCCAGTAAAGAGAGACTTATTTCAAGACTACCTACGTTTTGTTTTCGTCTTGTTGACTGTACAAAATGAAGTAGGCAATGCTTAGTTAAATCTGACTTATTTCCATAGAATATCTGTGTAGTGTCGGGATAAAGATAGAATAACGCTTCTCCATTTCTTCCGTGGATGTCGTAAGGGGCGACTAAGGGAATAGATAGGTTTAGTATGCGTGACAGGCTAGCAACCTGTCACTATTGGGTCCTTCTCAAAAAAGTGGCAACGCAACCTGTCAGTAGGTTTCTCTTAGAACTTTTTTTTTGTCATGCACTAATCTTGTAATTAAAAAGTGTATTTAAATTAAAAGACATCTTTTACATAGTGGCCAAATGTTTTAACATAAAAATAATGTAAATTAATAGGTTAAAAAAATAATTAACACTACGTTTTGTCGTTCACTTGTCGTGTCCCAACGCGAGGGACTTATGTTTGGAGCTAAAAAACTCTTAGGTATATGTTTCCAATTTATTTTTATTTGTGTTCTATATTTCACTGACCTATATGATCAAGATTTAATATTATTGTTTCGAATAAAAGAATTGTACCTACATGGCTAATTATTTGCAATTAAAGTTTGTCCACGGTAGTTTTTGTCGCTCTCCTGTCACGACATAAACGCTATTCCTGTGCGAATTCTATTACGCCTAATCCATCTCACCCAGCATGAGACGAAAGCTGCAACTGTCTGCTAACGCTGGTGGAAGTAGCAAGTCAGCGATGTGTCGGTGAAAAAAAATACAAACAATACATTCACGCGATCTGGAGTTTGTAACGGGTAAGTTGTATTTATTCTGTCTTTCATACTTTGTTTTCTGTATGAGCTAATTATCTGATAATAGCCTAAAATATGTAAAAGGCGGTTTACTTTCATGTGTGTAAATGCGAAATTTATCTAACAAACTTTTCGCTTAAGATTAATACTGTAACTGTCATTTTGTCCATAACGTGTACGTCGTTCACCTGTCTAAAATGGAGAAATACTAGCAAAAAAGAGAGAAAAGGAGAAACGAAGGTTAAGAAATTTAAAGATAATCTGGAATTGTATGCTGAATATGGGAAAAAAGTAAAGTACAAAAAGATTTTTGTAATATAAATGCTATGAACCAACCCAACCCATCCTAAGAACAAATTTTTTTTGTTACATTGCTACGGTTGTTTTTTTTTCATAAGTTACGTAAAACGCGTCAAATAAAGCACTTAATGTCAGTTTAAAATTGTTTTGATTTGCTCATCAATCATCTGCTTCCTCTTGTCGTTCACCTGTTATGAAATTTGCTTAGGTTTACGTATGATTGTCGTTAACCTGCGACCATTGTCAATAACCTGACTATGAATTGTCGTTCACCTGTACATCAAAAACTTTGAGGACCTATATCTTCTAAATTAAAGGAAATATTTTGTTCCCTCTAAGTTATTTCGGTTATTTGATTATATTTTTAGCTATTGTCTAAAAAAAAATTGAAGAAAAACACACTTTTAAAAAAAATGCTAAATTAATTCATCGTTGCCACTTTTTTGAGAAAGACTCTATTATAAACTCTTACATCTGTTTTCAAACCTAAAATTATGCTAGAAGTGGCTGCGAAGCGTGAAATAGTCATTATCATGGTTTTGAATATGTCGTTTCTTGTGCTCTTTAACCCGCTTTAGAAACACAGGCGTGATTGCATGTATGAACTGACGTGTCTAGTTAGACGGTGACAAGTATAGTCTACCTCGTGCGCAACTCTACTGCTTATTTGGAACTTTTTTATCCATACTAATATTATAAATGGGAAAGTGTGTTTGTTTGTTTATTTGTCCGTCTTTTACGGCTAAACAAAGCGACGGAGTGACGTGATTTTTTTGGGTGGAGATAGTTGAAGGGATGGAGAGTGACATAGGCTACTTTTTGTCTCTTCAAAACCCCCCCATTTCCCTAACGTGAGGGGTGGAAATTTGTGGAGAATTCAGCAATTTTCAATGTAGACAGCTATAAATTGGTATTGTAGGCTATCTCTTCTGTGCTACCCCAAATTTAACGCAAGCGGAGTCGCGGGCAAAAGCTTGTAATTTATAATTGGCGGACGTCACCAAATGTCCTCGGCGCGCGCGCAGCCAGCGCGTCTGCCGGCTCTTGGCAACAGCTGATGGCAGGCAAATGTAGTGAGATGATGACGTAGTATTCCAATGACGATGAGAGTGGTATTCTTGACGGTCATAAACCTACTGTAAGGTAAAAGTACCAATGCTCGACACCTCAACGCCCTGTAGTTGACACCCATCTGTCACCTGTCTTACTATGACATAAGGTTGCAAGTGCCAAGTATTGGGTCAGTGTCGAGCACAGGGACGTTTACCTTAAACGTGTAAGTGTAGCGTTTGTGTTCCTCTGCCTACCTCATTTTGGACTACAAATGCGATGTAAACATACAATTTATACGACTATTTCATCGGATATTATCACTGCATGCTTGAGAACATTGTCTCCGCTGTCAACTGCAAAAATAACAGTTTTGAACAAAAATAAATCACTTTTAAACAAAAACAAGTCATTTGATCATCGTCGACTGCCTTGATTTTTATCCACGAGTAAGTAAATTAAGTAATCGAAAATTAGCAACAAATCACTCTTCTTGAATAGATCAAACATACATTCATAACCGTCACGCCCTATTTCCAGCGGAGTAGGTAGAGATAACAGAGCGCCATTCGCTCCTATTCTGACATATCTACTTCTCTCGCTTCTCTCACATTCATCACTCATCAACATCATACACGTTCGGATTCAGGTACTTCTAAAAAGAGGTTAAATTAAGTCTTTTTTTAACCATAACCATACTTTTCTCTATCCTAGCTATAATACTCTCTTTCAGACCACAATTCTCTCTAATCACACTAATACACACCCTATCAGTAAGTTTTCACTTCCAATTTCTATAACACATTCAGTCATCTCGGCGTTCTTCTCTAACACTTTCGTTTTACCCACATTCATTTTTATTCCCTTCTTTTCAAAAGATTCGTACATTAGAGTCACCTTTACCAATAAAAAAGTTGGTGGCAGAGTTCCGTCCGCCTCGCTGGTAGACAGGATTGGACTGACGGAGTGGGGGCCGGCGCTGAAAACGGCGCGCGCGCCGCGCCCGGTGGACCGGCGGGCGGTTAGCGGAAGCTCAGCGGCGGCTTAAACGGTGGTTAACTAATTTTTCAGATAAATAATGAAAATTGAGAGAACATACTGTATTCAGTCCTATATTCCGATATTCCCAAAAAGGGATAGGCAGAGCACGTGAAACATGACGTAGATAAAATCATCTACCGTATTTTAAGTTTCATAGCCGCTTCTAATACTTTTTCTGGTATAAAACAGTAGAGGTATAATAGTGACAGGTTGCTAGTTTATCACCTAAAGCATTTATTTGATCAGTCGCCTCATACGATGTCATAAGACATCGGATGTCCACGGAAGAAATGAAGTGGTGGATAGAACCATGACTTTTCCTTTGAAGATTTTCAAGTTGACTTGTGAATTAAAGTCCCTGTCTCATCAATTATGTAGAATGTCCTAAAATACCGAAAGGTCGAGTAGGTAAATAAATTAATCGTGATAAGCTAAGTCCCGCGTATGTATAAATATGACCATGACCAATTCACGTATCAAAGCCACTTTTGAAACAGTATACATTTTGGTACGTCCGTAATGAACAGATGAAAATAAATTTACAAATGCATAAAGTTGTGGACTTATGTTTTAACATGATAGAACCCCAACGCTAACGTCATTTGATCAAAATTTGAATCTTGATTTAGACTTTGAATTTGATCAGAAGTGCGTAAGAGCACTTTTACACGTCATTTTCGATTCTACTAGCGCTTCTGAAAGACTATAGGCATGTAGTTGCCAAGAAGTTGTAAGAAACTTCGATTCAAAAGTTTAGCAGTCGAAGTCAGAACTCCACAACATCCCTAGTGGCACGATTTACCGCAATATACTATGTGGTTAGGTTTTCTGCCCATTAAGCTATCTAATTAGCCAGCCAGTACTTCCAGAGTAATCTTTTTCTGATAAAAAATTTCTTTTGGTCTAGATACAGCTTCCGTGTGTACGAATATTGGCTCATGTATTGTATTTGCTATACATATGTACATGCATATTTTGGAAAATTACTTAAATTTAAAATTACTATGAAAGTTATAGTATAATCAATCATTTTACCTGCCGTCGAATTAAAAAATTTTTTTTTTTCTTTAACCAAAGTTTACCCTAATCGCTGGTTAACCGACCACGTAACCACCGGCCGCTACCCACACACGCGCACTATTACCCACGCACATTACCCAACACAGCGCGACGACTCAACCACTGTAACTAGACCCCTCCACCCTTGGCACTAACTCCAAACCACAGGCCAACTGAAAGTGGACATAACTCCAGTTTAATTTGGCATCTGGTTAATAAGACAACAGTAGTCATGGAGAGGTCAGCGGTCGCTGGTGGCCGCTGGGCCGTAGTTAACAGCTTGCGGCTCCTTATTTAGAGTCCCATAGCTTCAGCGGCTCGCGGTGTAGTACGGGAGAACAGTTAATTTAGGATAATCGGTTTAAAACCAACTAAAGCGTGTCACACACTAAGCAGATACGATAGGATATCTGTATCTGAACGGAGATCTGTCAATATCGCTCCCTATACTCAATGAGTTAACACACAGTGCAGATAAATTATATTTTACTGTCATGTACCTATCTGTTGGCACCGACATTATAATATAAAATATAGAAAGATGGTATTTACACGCAGATAAAATATTATCGTATCTACGATAGGCAACCTGTCACTATTTTCTAACTAAGTAGGTATGTACGATTAAACTCAGAACTTACAATATTGGATATTTATAAAAAGCGCGTTTCAACTTCTCTATGTTATGAAATTCAGTGAAAATTTCCATGGTTTAGACGCAAGTACGTTACTGCGGAGATAAAATATGGCGGTTGTGAAATAGATTAAAATATTTAATCGGTTTTAGTTGACAAAAATACTAAATTTTCATAACACGATGAACGGCTGTGACGCTTCGTGACCTTACCCTGTGAAGGTTTAGAAAAAAGATGACACAACTTCAATTTGTCAAGTGTTATTGCTCTCTTCTACAAGCGATTCACACACTGAATTGTGATTTGAATTTCGGGACTTTTCATTTATTACGGCCGTGTACTTTCAGGTTTAGAATGCCATCTTTGCAATTAGAGGTTAATTTAGCCAACCGAGACTAAGATTAAGTCGAAAAATAGATTTACTCGGGAGTAAAGACTGACTTATTTCAAAACTAAATTTTGCTATCGTTTGATTAAATTCACCCCAAGGAAAGATTTATTATGTTAGCTTAAGGGGACAGGCTAGCTACCTGCCACACTAAAATACCTCGGTCATCTGTTTTTGAACCTAAAATTTAGCTAACTGTGAAAAAATTACCGGACAAGTACGAGTTGGACTTGCGCATGAAGGGTTTCTTACCAAAAACCGCAAAAAAAAAAACGTTTTTTCTACGGGAGCCCCCCTTAATTATTAGTATTAATCCTATTTTGTTTTTAGTATTTGTTGTTGTAGTGACAATACAAACACCATAATCTGTGATGATGTTAATTGCCTAGCTATCACGGTTCTTGAGATACAGCTTGGTGACAGACGGACAGCGAAGTCTCAGTAATAGGGTTCCATTTTCACCCTTTGGGTACGGAACACAAAAAACGTGAAATATGCATAGTTATGGGGAAAGACTCCAATAAAGAGATCTCTCTCCAGGCAGATGTTATGCATGGGGACCAAAGTCCACAGAGAGAAATTCGGAAGTTATATTTATGCAATCAATCTTCTTAACTTCGATAGCGGGATGTAGGATTCCATTTTGACAGGAGAAGTTCTACTACTCGATGATAGATGGCGCTAGGTGCAACTACATTTTTATCTACAGACTGTTCTGTGGCAACGCCATTTGGAAATACAAGCGTGTATTTAGTTTTTTTTTTTTTCAATTTAAACTATAGTTACCTGCAACTGTATTAATTCAGCCGGCTCCGCACTACACGGCGAGCCACCACTGCCTCTCACCAAATAAGCCCTCTCGTGCACATTTTGCAACATTCTATTAATATCGCCGCCCGCGACACCTGAAACTAAGCCTTATCCCGATAACCTACAGTTCAATTTAACTCACTGCGAGCTTTAAACACTCAGCAATAACTGTTTAGATGTAATAAACCTTATGATGTGGGCGTAGGAGTTTTATTGGCTTGTCGGGCGAGTTTTAATTTGATGGTTACCTGCGGTGGTACAATTTGTACGCTTGTGTGCATTCCTTCGGTAAACATTACGTTTTCTCGGCGTTTTTCTTAAGTAACGATGATTTTGAGTTACGTTACGTTGTAAAATGCTGATCGCAAACGAAAATAACATGGCAGCTACCACGCGAAATTGTTACCATTCATACAACGTGGCAATGCTGCCAGCCTTCTGGGCACCCTCCCTATTGGCGGCGATTTGGGAGAAATTTTTTATCTTTAATTTTAGTTTTAGATTTAATTTTAGTCTAGTTAAGTTTGTTTTTAGTGTAAGATATTTATAAGTTTTATTGTTTTTCCTGTACAGTTATGTTGTTATTTAATAAATCCATTCATACATACACACATCACGCCTGTATTCTCAAATGGGATAGGCAGAGCACACAAAACGCTAGACAGACAAAACCATGTCCATTTCATTTCGTGACCACTTCTAGCGTATTTTTAGGTTTTGAGTCGGCAGGTAAAATAGTGACAGGTTGCTAGCCTGTCGCCTAAAATGTACCTAAACCTCCTTAGTCGCCTCTTACGTCATCCATGGAAGAAATGGAGAGACGCAACACCACACGCAACCACTTACCATTCAAGCACTTCATAAATGTATGATAGTAAACTCCATTCTTTGTTATTGGATTGTATCTCAGAAAGAACTGACTCAATTCGGAATATGACGTTGTGTCCCTAAAATAAATAATAAGCGTTCGAAACTCTCCATTTCATCCGAGGATGTCGTAAGAGGCAACTAAGGGAAGTAGAATAAGGTAGCTTTTAGGCGTCAGCTAGCATAGTATCACTCTTACACCTCTTCTGTCTAAAATCTTAAAAGTGGCTACGAGAGTGAATACTTTGTCACCTACATCCCGTGTGGTGCTGGGTTAGAATAGCACCTCCCCCTTTCTTCCCGTGGTGTCGTAAGAGTCGACTATGAGAAAGGGTTAGTGACGTTAGTGTATTGTGGGCGATGGGCTAGCAACCTGTCACTGCGATATCACGTTTAACCATCTGGTTACCCTGAAATTGCTAAACGTGGCACTGGATTTTTGAATTCGTGTGCTCTGCCTACCCCTCTTGGCTATACAGACGTGAGAATATGACATGTATATGTATGTATGCTGGTAAAGATTATTATTGTATGTGATTATTTACATTTAGGAGTTATTATTTGTTTTCTATCTCTATCTATGGTCTAATGTTATCAGTAATAGAAAAATAAGTATAATAAATAATAGAAGGCATCTTTTTGAAATATTTCTGTCTCTAGTCAGTTGAAACCTCTTTAGTGAATATGATTACTAAAATTAGTTTTTGTTATTTATTTACTATACATAGTTAAGTAGTACAATTTTAGCCTACATTCCAATAAGAAATGTACTGTAGTGAGATAAAATAACGTAACACTCTATCAGTGAATCATTTCAAAAATAGGTTCAATAGTATCAGATTATAATCTTCTTCAAACAAACAAAATGATGTTTATCTTTTCATAACATTGAAAGCACTAATATTCTAACAAAGATAACATTTATTCTCAAAATACTAAATTTATTCACTACTCTTTCCTGTGTGGTTTCGGGTTAGAATAACACCTCTCCATTTCTTCCGTAGGTGTACTAAGAGCCTACTAAGGAAATAGGTTAAGGTATGCTTTAGGTAGGCTAGCAACCTGTCACTATTATGTACCTCTTCCACCTGTTTTTAAACCAAATGTTATGCTAGAAGTGTTTGCAGTAAATACATAGCACAGTTTTGTCTGTATAACGCTTCATGTGTTCTTTTCCCATTTGGGAACATAGGCGTGATTATAAGTATGTATTTTTGCATGTATTTATTTTATCGACAGACTAGCAACTTGTCACTTTTATGAAAACCTAGAAAATTCTGCTAGAAGTGGACATGAAACGTGAAATAGTCATGATTTTGTCTATGTAGCATTTCGTGTGCTCTGCCTACTCCATTAGGGAACACAGTCGTTATTGTATGTATGTATTTTCTGCGACTGTACAGAATCCGCAGATCATCCGCGTCCTACCTACCCCCTTATTTGCCCCCTATTTAATCTTCACTCTAAACTTTCTGCGGTTGAAATGAAATTTGTTGCAGCACTCTTAGTAAATACAGAAATAACTTGACGCGGACGACGTGAATTCAACTCTATGGGGATAAAATAAGGTGTTATCTCATTAGTACTAAGCTAGAGTCGCTTGTGTTTGTTTAAAATCTCCTGAAATGGGAGCGCGATGCATGTATTTCCGTCTCGCTCGCGCGCGCGGGGCGGCCGCCTTCGCTGCAGCTGTCTCGCTCTTTCTAAAACGGTCGGTCAGAGTGTATTTTGGTCGTGTTGTGTAACCGGCCCGTGAGTCAATGACTTTGGGAAACCACCAAATAAGGAAGCATCCTGTAAGTTTAGGAACTGGGGGTTTACCTGCGGTCTCGCGAATTTTTAAGGCTAAAGGGTGTACAGGACGCTATTGCTAAGACTTCGTTGTCTGTCCGTTTGTCTGTCACTGGGGTGTATCTCAACGGCAGTAGCTAGACAATAATTAACTATTTTTGTTACCGATATTATATGAATTGTGGTGAAAACAATTTTAAATTTGGCAATATTGGTAATCTTTCGCCCAGCAGAGAGACGACATTTTACAAATTAACTAAAAAAAAGACAACGTTACGATGGGCATTTTCAACTAACTATCGGAAAAAATGCAGACAACAATCCGGGAAATACAAAAATCGACTGGGTGGCCTAAATGAAAGCAGAATACCTAATAATAGCTAAATAACACCTGGACACGGGTGACGGACAGACGGACTGAAAACAAGCCATCACCTGCACTGACTCATTTCCACGGACCACGCGTTTACAGTCCACTGGAAATATACATATTTCGTCATACAAATTCCTGTAGATTGTCTGTGCAAGCCCTCTTATGTGGATTGGACGCCTGTGCCAAGATTTGTAAACTTATTGAGTGTTTTTACGTCTACAAAGTTGCGGTTGTAATAAATATAGATACGTACCCTTAAAAACAAACAACCATCAGACGGCCGATGGGGTCAAAAAGTGCTTGAATAGAGACCACGGACCAGCAAACGCAGCGTTTCGTACCCACTTCTAGCATATTTTTTTCGGATATGAGCCGACAGGTTAAAATATGTATACCTTAACCTATTTCTTTAGTCCCTTCTTACGACATCCACGGAAGAAATGGAGTGGTGTTATTCTAAATCCAACAACAAATGGAGTCAGAGAGCGTGTGAATGCCATCATTAACAGCGTAAGCATTTTTAGGGTCCAACTGAGTACCGTGAAACCACAGATTACTAAATAATTACTACGGTGAAACGTCCTTTATAATGGAGTTTTTTTGTGAACATACATACATACATATCGTCACGCCTCTTTCCCACAGGGGTAGGCAGAGACTACTTTGTTCCATTCGCTACGATCCTAACATTACCTCTTTTGCTTCATCCACGTTCATCATTCTCCTCATACATGCTCGTCGGTTTTGGGTACTCTTGACCTGACCTGTTTCTAAAACGTCCGCGATTTGGTCACGAAACGTCCGTCTAGGTCTTCCCCTCCCACTGCACCCATCCACATTCCCCGTATAGATTTATTTTGTCAGTCTTCTTTCATCCATCCTCTCCATGTGTCCAAACCAACTAAGCTTAGTTAGTGAAGTAATAAACATGATGTATTAGTATTTCCTGATTGTTGTCTGTATTAATATAGAAAATAAATATTAAAGTTCAAATTCTCAAACTCGCGTGAAAAACGCTGTTTAGAAAGTGGAGTCAATCACATCATGACGTCTGTGACGTCACAGGCAGATAAACAAAGGTGACGATCCGTCAATGAAACACTAAATAAGTAAGCTTTGTCAACTTTGTTTAAATGCCTGTGACATCATCAATCAATCACAGAATTCACACAGCGTTTCGGCCACAGACATTATTAAAGAAAATTAGAAATTAATCGAACAAAATCCTCTAAAAATGCATAATATTTTGATCAAAAGAATGTGAAATATATATAATTTTCCTATAATCTGTTAGGATGGCCACAAATTATAGTTAATTTTTAGTGTTGTCAAAGAGCCTATTCATACTAGCTGCACTTAACATCTGTCTAAAAATTGCTTAGGCATTTATAACAGTAGTGCCGATACTACAATGGCACATGTAGACATGCATAACTTTCAAAATGCCAGCCCTATTTTTACGTTGGGGGTCAAGTAAGTATGAAAAAGGCAAGGAAGGTGAACCCGGATGTGGGCAGCTGCCGCGCGTCACCATGGCACAACGCCCGCAGATTAGCAACTCTGCTTCTACAACAATAATTTAAATTTGCGTCTTTACGACTGAAAGATTAGATAAGAAAAAATACCCGGAATCTCGCTGGTTACTAGTGTCATCTTTGAAAATAGAACAACTATTATATTACCGAATAAAAGTTAAAATAATAAAATGAATAGAATAAACAATAGCTGCCTTGCATACTAGAATCAAACTCAACAAACGCAAATGTAATCACGAAGTTTAGTCTTCGTTTATGTTTTCATCTATTCAGCGCTCAGAGCACATCTAGTGACACACTCACACTCTAGGGATACACTCACGTCTGTATATCGAGTTTAATTAGACATATTTCCAACGCGCCATGGCGCGGTGGCTGCGGTTAGACGCACACTGAGGCCACCGCTGCGGCGCGTTGCTCCCGATGATGGGTCACGAATCGGCCCAAAACTTGTCGAGCTAATTTTAATATACTTAGAGACGTGAGTGTATCCGCTTTATGAATGGATCTCACGGTAGTTTTATACTATTAAACATACTGAACGCATCAATAGAATTTCTCAAAAGTAGTGAAGGTTGAAAGTCCGATTTAACGATACGGCAGCGCTATTGTCTAACGCAAGGCTGGCCAATAGATTTTCCAGGGGAGCAAAATTTTTGAAACTGTGGCGACGGCGGGCCACAATGATTTTCCAAAAACGAGCAATCGGGTGCAAGCACTGCCACCGCGCAGACAGCTTGCCAGCCGAACACACTGGGCGGGCCAACTCAAATGCCTTGGCGGGCCACTTCGAGGCCCGCGGGCCTGGGTTTGGCCAGCCTTGGTCTAACGCATCAAAAATCTACAATTCAAGTCAATCAGACCAACCGTTGAAGAGTTCCCTCCATCGGACACTGTCCCGGCTGGGCCACCAGAAGTCACTACCGGAATATTGTGTTGTCATCCAAGTTACGTAGGTACACCAAGTTTCAGCTCAATCGGTCTATTGGAAGTGGTTCAATTCTGATCCGTGGGTTCAAATCTTCCTTGCAAGATTTGTAAGCTTACAAACATACATACAAAAGTGAAGTTAATTAAAAGCTTGTAATTAGGTCAGCAAGCAAATTAATCGGTAATAGCCGAATCTAAATCTAGTGTTCATACGTAGTTCCACTATTGAAAGCGCTGGAGTGTGTCAGTGGGGCGCGCCCGATTTAGCCCGCGCGGTGTTCGCTTTCACAACAGAGCCACGCGCGGCCGTCGCCAACGTCGTATCTATCCACTGTAGGCGATAGATAGGCGATCTTATCCGTCCACTGTTAATATAGGCTGCCAGAAAACACATATACTCAAGAACTTTAATTCATGAGCCACCATGGAATCAATTCACAGTAAACGTCATATTGACATGCCATTAACTATCACGGTAAATCGTAATGATTTTTTCATTGGGAAGGTCCTATGATGGCTCATGAATTAAAGTCCTTGACCGTACTACACTTTTCTTACCTACGCTAGGCGTTTACTCTAAGGATCTCATGTGATTTATTATCTATACTATTATTTTAATATTATGAAGCTGAACAGTTTGTTTGTTTGTTTATTTGTTTGAACGCGCTAATCTCAGGAACTACTGGTTCAAATTGAAAAAACATTTTTGTGTTGGATAGACCATTTATCGAGGAAAGCTTTAGGCTACATAAAATCACTCTGCGACATATAGGATCGATGAAACATAGGAAAAAGTGAAAAAAAGCGGGTAAAATTAGTCATTTTTCCACGCGAACGGAGTCGCGGGTACAGCTAGTTGATAATAACAGCCACTAATTGCCGTCACCAACATCGTCTTAACTATCCACTGTATGCGATAGACAGGCAGTTCTATCCGTCCACTGTCAACGCGATAGATAAGCTGTCTTATCCGTCCTATTACTACGATAGATAGCCGGTCTTGCCCATCCACTGTTAATGCGATAGATAGGCGGTCTATCCGTCCACTGTCAACACGATAGATAGACGCTTAAAACATACCCCAACCTATTTGCTTAGTCGCATTTTACATCCCCGGTAAAAAGGGACAGATGTTATTCTAACCCAACACGCACACAGCACACTATTTTACGGCCATAAAAATCCGCTAGAGGCGCTGCACAATCGTTTCGTTTAGGACGGTCACAGTAAACTCAGTGGTGCAAATTACACATCCCCTTCCACAAACACAGCTAATTCTTACAGCACATTGCCGCCGATTTATCCCAATTATAGCACAAATGACCATAAAGTGTGCAGAATGGGCGCCGGGCAATTAGCTGCCCTCGTATCGCTCGCGTGGCGCCGAATCAATCACGTCTATAAAGGGAAATAAGGAGCTCAGCACGTAGGGTTGCCACATGTGAAAAATACATGAGTCCAACTTTTACACGAAAAAGCCTGTAGACAGTTGATCATGGCCACCCAGTCCCGCAAATAATTTATGGTTTGTCACTTATAAATGTCAACTGCCTCTGTCACAAAGCCAATCGTGTGTGCTTGACAAAGACAATCAATATTTTACGTTCACTATGACAATGGTCTGCGATGGTTCAGGAATCAACAGGTTCCACCATAAACACAACTGCTTGTTCTTCTAAAATGTGTGCTTCGCTACATGGCACTCCATAAGTGAGGTCTAGTTTCATAGTAAACGTATGACAGTGAGGCCCCGCTCATAGAACGACATCTAGCAAAATTCACTAGTACTTTTATTAATACGGAAATTGACGACCTCTATAATCACTGGCCTCTGGTTCCATCATGTTAATAAAACAAGGATTAACCAAAAGAGCAGCCCTGGTAATCCGCGGCGCGTGCGGCGCGCGCGCAGGCAAGCGCGTTACCTTATTAGCCGGTGCGGCTACGCGGCAAATCGGCGGGGAGGCAGTCATCAGAACTGATACAACATAATAAAGCTTCATAAAAAGACAAGCAAAAGAGGTAATGTCAGGATAGTAGCATAGGTACATACATACAATCATGCCTGTATGTATTCCCACATAACACATCAGAACACATAAAACGTTACAAAGACAAACAATGACTATGTTTTCACGTTCCGTGGACACTTTCGGCATAGGTTTAGATTTAATAAACAGATGAAAGTAGCATAATAGTGATATGTTGCTAGCTAGCCTGTCGTCTAAAACAAACCTAAATCTATTTCATTAGTCGCCTCTTACGATATCCACGGAAAAAATGAAGAGGTGTTATTCTAGACCCAACACCACACAGGTAGGATAGCAAGTGGAAAAAAATTGTCTCAGCCTACCCGTGGGAAAGAGGTTTTACTGTATGTAGGTATTTAAGGTTTATAATATCTGATATGACTATTACAAGAGTTGGGAATGGATTTATGTCAGATTTGTTTTCACCCACCGCTGTGGCAGACAATGCTGATAAATGGGTCAGAAGGACAATAGTTCGTCAAGATGATCAATTCTGGCGATATCGACCACTACGTCAAACGCAACAACCTATGTCCAGCAGTAGACTCCTTCCATCTCCGATGAGTATATCACTTGCTTTTTAGGTTAAGTAATTATATCAACTTTATCAGTAGATGCAATGTCACCGGAAAATAACACATTCCGTATAAATTTCCTGAAAACTTTTAGGAAATTTACTAACTTTACGGATTTTGACAATTTCCGGTGACATTTGCATGCATACAATCACACTTGTTTCCAATGGGCAAATCTTTGCGTAGAGAAAACTGTACACACTTCCAGCATCATCCCAGTTTAAACAGAGATATGCTGGTAATAGGTTACTAGCCTGTCGCCTACTTACAGCATAGGTAGGTAGGTACCTAAACCATTTCCTTAGTCGCCTCTCACGGAAAAAATTGGAGAAATTTTATTCTAACCCGTCACCTCACAGAACAACGTATGCTCTCGTTCATAGCTGTCAAATGTCGCTAAATCAGCATTCCTTTTATCCCAAAGCAAACAGAAGCTAAACGGCATTTAATAGGGTCGCCGCGTTATTGCACCGACCAGCTAATAAGGGTGACAGTTGACAGTCGCGAGGGGCAGAGGGTTGTTGCTGTGCTGAGTGAATAAATAAATGCCATGGGACAATTTTTGCACCAGTTGATTTGACTCAGAATTGGTGAGGCTTGTGTTATGAGAATATTTTAAAATGAGAACAAACGTTCATAAACAAATCGTTAGCTCCGAGCAGCTCAAGCTTCAATTTAAGGCTTCTAACTGCTGGAATATTTCACGTCAAGTTTACTGCTTAATGCAATGCAAAATGGTATAAATAATATACATACATACATATTCTCACGCCTGTATTCCCAAGAGGGGTAGGCAGAGCACAATGAATTCAAAAATCCAGTACCACGTTTAGCAATTTCAGGGTAACCAGATGGTCAAAACGTGATATTGCAGTGACAGGTTGCTAGCCCATCGCCCACAATACACTAGAGAAAAATAACTTTCCATTTTTACTAGGTTTTACTTCATTTCACCTGTCCTTTTGTTTATTTGTTTCTCTGCAATCACATCTTCCAAGTTCACTTCCCAGTTATCGATTGAGCTATCGAACTATTCAACTGATGGATAACAATTAAGTAGCGAAAAAGTAATATAGCGAATAGGCCAGTCAGCACGAAAATCTTGTACCTTTTTTTTCATTTATTGATTAGATTATTTAATTGTACATTATGATCCTAACTTTAGTGTACCCATTGTAAACGAATAAAACATTCAATTTAGCACCAGGAAAACATAATTAGATTCCGAAATAGTCGCAAAACCAATAGAATTAATCGTCGATATTAGTATTATCTCATTACAGCGATCTGCGCCGGCGGCGGGTACACTAATAAAACCCACTGCTGTGGGAAAACTACAGTAGTTGGCCGATTGTAAGCTCTACTGGTAGGTGATAGGGTACGGTTCAGTGTGGCGAGAGCATGGGAAGAGACGGTGACAGATTTGTATGTAGCTTGCGGATTAAGGCACAGATTGGGTGGGACAGATGAGTCAGTGAAATTAATGTAACGTAATGATAAAAAAATATTAGAGATATTAATGTCATGATGTAGTGTCAGTATTTAAAAAAAAAAGATCTTAATTTATTTGTTGCTATTTTTTTTAATTCTGTAAGGTAAAAAACCAATTAAAGCAATAGTGCTGGCCCTGATTTGTTCCAGCGTAGAAAGTAACGAAGAGAGTACAAGCTAATTGAAATGAAGTATATATTTTTTTTACTGAAATTTGACAATTTTGAGATTCTCTGAGATAAATAGTATCCCGTGTCTTTTTTAGATAGCAAATTATTTTTATCTTGATTAAAACGTCAAAATCCTAAAACAAATCATTAAAATCTTCACTGAGGCAGCCGCACAGCTCTGTGCTGACGGCAACTCGGGCGCGTGGCGCGACAATAGTGGCCGGCAATTAGTGGCCCCAGCGAGGGGCTGCCACTAGCCAACTAATGATAAACTTGTCATTCGTGACATTCAGTTGACTACGTTATGGACTTAAAGATAATTAAATACAAAATCAAAATTATCTGTTTCTTTTTTTTTGCGACTAAGGAATTAGGTTTAGGTATATTTTAGGCGACAGGTTAGTAACCTGTCACTATTATAACTGTGATCTCGAAACCTAAAAAAAAATATGCTAGATGTGGCCCTGAAAAGTGAAATAGTCATGGCTTTGTCTATGTATCGTTTCGTGTGCTCTACCTACCCCATTCGCTATCATAGGCGTCACAGGTTGCTAGCTTATCACCTAAAATATACCTTAACCTAATTTCTTAGACTCCTATTACGACATCCGCGGAAAAAATGGAGAAGTGTTATAAAAAATCTCTACTTTAAAATCGTGTCGCTAAAATTAAAACCTGATGCGTATAGCCTTACAAGACCTTCGAATTTCTTTTACCGAAGTCAGTGTGACATCGTCTGTCACCAAGTACGGTCGACCAAGAAAGTGGTCTACCACTTTTAACAAAAGTTTCTGTGAGATCAAAATAATCACAAGGTTGACATTGTCACTGTCATAATATTACGGCGAGGGGAAATCGCCCTTGTTGTTTCATGAGGTTCAAATGAATATCGATCTTGAGGGGGTATACCTTATCGGTTTAGGTAGTTAAAACAATATAAACAATCTTGACATGTCTTTTTGTTGAAATTCACAGTCTAAAAATTAAAATCGTTACACTATACAATTCAATTATGAAAGTAAATGTTTTTTTCATACCTAAATTGTAAAATGTAAAGATTTCGATTTATAAAGTGTACGTTTAAATAAAAAGACACGTCAAGATTGTTTACATTGTTTTAACTACCTAAACCGATAAGGTATAGACCAATTTCTTGGTCGACTGTACAACCCACGCCCTTGACATGTGATGCGAATTATAATAAACAAATGAACGCGAGCACGGGTTCCGTCGCTTCCGACGCCGGCCCGCGACACGCCCCGCGGGCCCCTAAAACAGCGGGCACAAGGAATACTCAGTAAAATAAATAAAATAATTACTTTCTTTTTTTTAGCACAGGCTTTTGAATTGCTCTAGAAATAATGATCAAAAGTCAAGTCGGATAACCTTTTATATTTGTTTACATCGACTCGATACGGACTATAAAAAAGTCGGTTCTGATGCTTCGCCGGCCGCTGCCGCGGCACGCTCGCTTCGCTCGCTTGTCTATTGCGCTGTAGTATCGCAGTTCAACCTATACTCCTCCTCGGTTCGCTCGTCGTCGTATCTATTGTTTTATTTCTTTATTCGTTACCGTTAAAAGTTGCCTAACATAAGAAAAGGAAAGTGATAAACCGACGAAGCGATTTTCGTCTAACAGTTTTTCGGTCTAGTGTAACATTTGCCATGTGAAAGATATTCCAAAAGTTAAAAAAAAAATCCGAAAAAAAGCAAAATACCTTCTTTCATCTGTTTTCATCCCTAAAACTATGTTATAAGTGGCTGCGAAGCGTGAAGTATGAATTTGTATGATTTGCGAACCCCATTTGGAATTACATTTTAGCTAATCGTTGTTTTGTTTGTCACGTTTCGTGTGCTCTGCCTACCCTGTTTGAAAACCAGACGTGATATATGAGTGCGTGTTAAAGGCTAGATGTTGTACCCTGCGCCCGCGCGCGTCGTGGCCGCACCTCTCCTCACTATATAAGGGCGCTCTCGACCCCACACTCACCGGCACAACACGGATTACTTCAAGATGCTCAAACTAGTTCAAAACGGCTTTGTTATAAGCTCTTGATATTTGTAACGGCATTGTAATATTCGTTTATCCTTTTTTTTATAGTTTAATCTCTACGTCAAGGGTCCTAGCTCAAAATAGTGTGTATTCACATCTGTCCTGTCTAAATGAACTGCGAAATCTTTATTTGAATAAAATTTACCGTTTACCGGCTGTGTGGTTTCGAATTAGAATAACAGTACTCCATCTCTTCTGTAGATTTCGTTAAAGGAGACTAAGCTACTATAGGTTTATGTATGTTCTAAGGGACAGCCTAGCAACCTGTCACTATTGAACCTAAAATTATGTTAGAAGTGACAATTTTCAATCGTCAGTGGGTAGTAGTTCTGACGACAGATTGGTGAAATAGTGCCATGGGGCACCTGGTTTTGAACCCTTGTGTACTTTAACGGCCAAGTCACGCAACATTAACTATAATAGTAAAGAAATCGCAGGAACCCTAGACTTGGCACGACGTTGTCTAGATTTTAGAGATAAACAAGCAGCTCCATCGAGACTTGGCTAGTTTTTACAAAATGTTTTTGTGGATTTATCTTACAAGAAGCTATATTTCTTTTCACCATCATCATCAGAAGTAGCCTATCGCGTCCACTGCTCAGCTGGACATAGGTCTCTCCCATGGTAGGCCACTGAACATGATCATAGGCTACTCTCATCCAACCCTTATCAGCTGTCTAGCGAAGATCATCTTCACCGAGTCTGGGACGTCCTACGCTACGTTTGCCAATCTGTGGTCTCCACTCAACGGTTATCAGTTTTTCTCGTTACTATTGGCCTTCAAATTGTAGGGTTCCATACCTAAAGGGTGTAAATGAGACCCTATTACTGAAATTTCGCTGTCCGTCCGTCTGTCACCAGGCTCTCGCGGTATCTCACGAACTGTGCTAGCTAGGCTGTTAGAATATTCACAGATTATGTATTTCTATTGCCGCTATAATAACAAATAATAAAATTTGTTTACGGAGGGCTCCTATGCAACCATAGTCCATAGTGATTATTTTAGTGTTTTTGGATCGATATAAATAACGGTAACAAGTAAATACTTGAATTAATATTCACAGAATATTTAGTTGTATATCTACTTTAAAAATATATTGTGAAATTAATATAAAACAAGTATTTAAGGGGAGTTCATTAAACGTGGTTTAAGTGTTGCAGTTTTTGCTGGATATTAATGATGGCAACAGGGAGACAATTTAAATATGGCATGTGATTGGGCGATGATTGGTACGGAACCCTTAGCCGCACTTCGTCGGTCCTTTGAGTTATTTTTTTTTGTAATCATGAACATTAATGAACCCAACATTTAGTTAGCGTACTTAGGTACGCGCTCACGTTAAGAGAAAACAACACAAACCTGTGCTACTTATCTATTGCCGTTCCGTAGTGAGCACTGGCTGAAAGCATTCGTCCACCCATTGACACGACTGCACCTGCGCCGCGAATAGCTCGGCCAATGCACCCTGCACCGACTGCAACCGCTGCCCAGATCCCTCCTGAAAATAAACACAACGCAATACATGTTGTACATTGCGCTTTTAAACTAGAGCTAGCAACAAAGGATGAAGAAAGGTCAGCAATGTATTTCACAGCCAGTGATAAAATTCAGGGTGAGGAATCGATCATGAGTACGGTGGTAGCGGTATTGGTATGTGATTGAGGGTGATCAATGAATGGTTTGCTAAATATATGACTGTCGCATTGATCTTCGCTATTGAACTCTTTGTATTAATAGTTTGTAAACAATAGATAATAGATCGAAAGGGCAGGAGCACGGCGGCGAGAAGTATGGCGCGGTACTTTGAGAACATAAACTTGGATAAAAATTTAGTTCCATGTATTAAGAAGGGTTTGTTTACATTATGAATTTGTAATTACCAGCATGATGATTATATTCCAGAGACCTGGGGTCTGAAATTTGTAAAATAAATAATTTAGTGGCAGTTTAGTCAATGTCCATCAATCTGTAACGAAATTGTTTGGTTGAATGCTAAAACATTTTCGACCGAAATTTTGGAATTTTCTTGAAATTACTTTTTGACTAAAACAGTTTAGATTAAGATCGAAAGATCTTCAAATTCTACAATCAACCAGAGAAAGCCTAACAATCAGAAAATCCTACGTTCAAAGTCTTACGTAGTTACTAAAAAACGGGCTCGACGCCGCCCTAGTAGCGGCGGCGGGCGACCCGGCCCGGCGGTCTCTAGTGCTCCAAAAGAGCCTGTTACAGGGACCCAGAGGACCCGTGGACCCTTGGGGGACTTAAAAAGTGGGTCCCGGACCTCCTGGACCCCGGGCGCCAGGCGACGGTAGGGACGGCAAGCCGGCGCGCGGGCGGCGGAGCGCGCGCCTTGTATGGGCGCGTCGCCGCCGCGCGCGCGCATATATAAACCACCACCACCGTCCTCCGCCGCACTCGCAGTCTCGCTGCCGTAGAGTCAACATCCCGCGTCCCGACACCCAACACAACCGCCAACATGTGTGACGACGATGTTGCCGCGCTCGTAGTAGACAATGGCTCCGGCATGTGCAAGGCCGGGTTCGCCGGCGACGACGCGCCGCGCGCCGTGTTCCCGTCCATCGTGGGCCGCCCCCGTCACCAGGGCGTCATGGTGGGCATGGGTCAGAAGGACTCCTACGTAGGAGACGAGGCCCAGAGCAAGAGAGGTATCCTCACCCTGAAATACCCCATCGAGCACGGTATCATCACCAACTGGGACGATATGGAGAAGATCTGGCACCACACCTTCTACAACGAGCTGCGCGTCGCGCCTGAGGAGCACCCCGTCCTCCTGACCGAGGCTCCCCTCAACCCCAAGGCCAACAGGGAAAAGATGACCCAGATCATGTTTGAGACCTTCAACTCCCCGGCCATGTACGTCGCCATCCAGGCCGTGCTCTCCCTGTACGCCTCCGGTCGTACCACCGGTATCGTGCTGGACTCTGGTGATGGTGTCTCCCACACCGTCCCCATCTACGAAGGTTATGCCCTTCCCCACGCCATCCTCCGTCTGGACTTGGCCGGTCGCGACTTGACCGACTACCTCATGAAGATCCTCACCGAGCGTGGTTACTCTTTCACCACCACCGCTGAGCGGGAAATCGTCCGTGACATCAAGGAGAAGCTGTGCTATGTCGCCCTGGACTTCGAGCAGGAGATGGCCACCGCCGCCGCCTCCACCTCCCTGGAGAAGTCCTACGAGCTTCCCGACGGTCAGGTCATCACCATCGGTAACGAGAGGTTCCGTTGCCCTGAGGCCCTCTTCCAGCCCTCTTTCCTGGGTATGGAATCGTGCGGCATCCACGAGACCGTGTACAACTCCATCATGAAGTGCGACGTCGACATCCGCAAGGACCTGTACGCCAACACCGTCATGTCCGGTGGTACCACCATGTACCCCGGTATCGCCGACAGGATGCAGAAGGAGATCACCGCCCTGGCTCCCTCCACCATCAAGATCAAGATCATCGCTCCCCCCGAGAGGAAGTACTCCGTATGGATCGGTGGATCCATCCTGGCTTCCCTGTCCACCTTCCAGCAGATGTGGATCTCCAAGGAGGAATACGACGAGTCCGGCCCCGGCATCGTCCACCGCAAGTGCTTCTAAGCGCCGCGCCTGCCCCGGCGGCTGAGCGGGCCCGGCGCCCCGCGCCCCGCGCCCGCCCCGCCGCTGCCTGTCGTGTTGTTTGTGCTACGGCTCCCCAGTGGGGAAACCAGCATTTTGTACGTTGTACGTAGTGATACCTGACAGAACTGAACATCTAAATATAACGCCATCTTATATTAATGTAATTTATTGTAAAATTTATATAAATTTAATTTCTTTTTTATTTTTATTATACTCGGGATCGTTATGGATCTCACGCCAAAATGTAATTAATAAATAAACGGTTAATTTATTTATTTTAATTACAATCATTTCTTTTTATACTGGTCTACTTTGGTTTTCATGATTAGGGTTCCCCTCTCCTCCACCGCAGACGGTAGCCGTCACACCGTCACGGTGTAGGGTTTCATAATCATAGCTCGTGGCCACGCGCCGCGCGCGCAGGTGCGCGGTCAGAGGGCGCGCCGCGTCCGAATTAGCCGCCGCGAGCACTACCATAAATAGTAAAGCCGGCGCCGGAGCATTCTCTAATTTTATCGGAATACCGCGGGGGCAACCCGAACCGCGCGTTTCCGTAAATATCTCGGCTTAGAAAAAGTTCAGCTGTTCTATGAATAGCGCCTCCCGCTGGAGCGACGCGGGAGCGCGGGCTTACAGCCGAAGACTATTAATAATCAGCCATGCTTTCTTGTTTTGAAATCGAAGGCCCGTGCCACTGAGCTTCGGTTCCACATATCGCCATCGCTGACAGCGTGTCGCGTTATCACATCGGCTTTTATTACAAATTCCTCGTGTTGTTTCGTCGCTTCGGCACATGCTGACAACGGAGTGCGCTAAATATAGCCCGCGCATGGGGCGCGACTATTACGGGAGTTGTTTCTGCTGAGCTCATTGATGGAACCGCGCTATGTCTTGCTTCAACAACTGCCATGGGAACGTTTTCTGAGCACCTGTTTTGTTTACTTACTGTAGACACCTGATCTAGTGTTTCGTCTCTTTCGGTGGTATCATCAGTAAAACAAATTGTGAGAATAGTTTTTGCATCGCGTTGGTAGAGTCTTACGTTTCTGTTGACTATTTTTTCAAGAGTGAAATTGATGCGTTGGAATGTTTGATTTTGACCCATTTGTTAGTTGAGCTGGTGGTAGACTGCCAAGTTTTAGTGGAAACCTAAAAATATTTCGATAAACTGGGATTCCTCGAAGCTTTTTCGGCTCGAAGCATTTCGCTGTGGGTTGGTAGGTGAATATTAAATCGGGAAAACAACGGAGCGTTTATCTTTGAGATAAATCTGGGATCACGTCATTTAAGAGGGATGTTAGTTTTTTGTTTGTCTCTAGCCAACTTTAGTGTATTTAATCTCTTCGATATTGACAACTGTTTTGTAATGAGGGCGCTTTTTAGGGACATTGTCTTCACGTAACGAGTGAAGACTAATGGTATCATCAGAATATTTTGTTAACAGTTACGTGTTTAAACGTTGATATTTGTGTCTTATACATTTTTGCGTCAAAGTAAAACATAGAGCAGAGTTTATTTTTAACACGCTCCGGGGATTATTAGTTGACCTGTTTGCCTGGACACAGATGGAATAAAGTCAACCAACTTTTTTCCATCCAGGGATTACACAGCTGTCTATTTCGTACATGGATGTCGTAAGAGGCAACTACAGATGGTTGGTTGTGATATATTAAGTGCAAGACTAGAAACCTGTCACTTATGAACACTATTACCAACTTTTAACATTACCTTACCATTACCTTAAGTGTTGAGAAAACGAGAAACAATCATAGTTTTGTTTATGTAATGTTTCCTTTGGTTTCCATACTTCCCTTGGGAATACAGGCGTGATGTATGTACGTAGCTTTTGTTCCCTGTTTTGTGGCACTTGTAACACATTTTCCGGGATTTAAGTAGGCAGGTGTCATAGTGACAAGTTAAACCTATTTCCTTAGTTGCCTCTTAATACTTGGGAGAAATGGACACAGTCATGTCGTGAAATGGTCATGATTTTGCCTATGTATCGTTTCTTGTGCTCTGTCTACCTCATTTGGGAATAGGCATGGTGTATGTATGTATGCTTTCGTCCACATTTCAACAGCATTGCGCGCAGCAGCTGCGTCCGCTGACCGCGTGCCTTGCTTTCCAAAATACTCCATCGTGTTGAACTAGACGCTTGCCAACTGCCAATAATAATGTATTGGAATAAACTGGTATTAATCTCTTTGTTTTAGGGTGTGTCCAGACCAATCGATCAATCATCGATCGATGGTAGAATGGAATAGTCGAAGTCGATCGATAGTTTCTACCAGATCGATCGATCGTCGATGGACGCCAACAACAACACGTCCTCTTGTGAATACTTCTTTGTAAAATAAGGACACACACACATAATACACATACAGACCCATACAAAGCAATGTCTAATTCGATCAAATTATGAGTTTTTTATGCATCAATTAATGACAATGTTGGAATCAATGTGCTCTAATATTTCACAACTGGTGACTGCCCATTGGCCACTGACTGCGCACGCGGCGCCCATCCATCGCCGCTGGCATTTATATGGCACCTTGTCATAATAACAATTAATACTACATTGTTTAATTATAAATATTGCAGCCGCTAGCCAAAGGGCACAATCGATTTAGAACAACAATCGGTTAAGCTCGGCAGGGCGTGAATCGAGTCGCTTGTATGGATTATACGCTGAAAGCTTTGCACAGTAACACCTGTCATTCTGACGTCTTTAGTTATACAGTGACGGGTAGTGTGTTGCGCTCGCATTTCTGATCGCGCCTTACTCTGCTAAGCTGGCTACTGCCACTGTATGTGTAGCTACAGATAGTGTTATTATATTGGTTTCAATGCAATTGATAATAATATACCTATGTTAAAACCACAACAATTAATTAATGAGGACTTTTATTATACAGAGCAAGTACAGTTTAAGTTTTCTCCCAAGTGCGAACCACAGATTAAGAATGTTACAGACACGTTCTGATTCCCACAGTAATAAATACATACCTTATTTTGATAATACTCTTAGGAGATAAAATAACTTTCAAATGTATAATATGAAATAACAGTACAGTCTAGGTATTAAATTCCCAACTTAAGATAGAAAATATTGTCAAGTTATACAAAGCGAGCAACTTAGCGAGACATAATCACATTATTTTTTAAAATAGTTTTAGTAATAAACATTAGTAAGAATTAGGAAAATTTAAATCACTATCAAGTAAGTACATACAAATAAATGAAAAGAGACCTCGGTAAATCTTAATTACACTAGCTCTATTCAGACGTAAAACTAATAACTATCCTCAGCTCGCAACTCAAACAACGAGTCAAATATGGTAATGATTTCATTACATTACATCCAGCCTCCCGCCACGAGTCAAACGAAGAAGTGCCTTCTTGCCAGCAGCTGTAAACAAACGCAACTAAATTACAGAACCGAATAAAGCGAGCTCTGGCGGGGACACACTTACGCTTACTTTGATCGAAACCGGTTTCTGGTATCGGTCACAGTTTTGGAGAAAACTGAAAAGGGAATTGAAATACTAATTGTAAAACTCAAACTTAAACTCAAACAATTTACTTGTAAGGTCGGATTTTGAACAAAAAGATTATGATTTGTTATGGAATAATTTTAAACAAAAAAAAAACCGACTTCAAATTAGCAATATTTTAAAAGTATTCTGTTTACTGAATGTAAAATCTTGACTTCATCAACAAATTACCGAAAACGCCGTACATCTCCATATAAAATTTGAAGAGTTCCCTCGATTTCTCCAAGATTCCATCATCAGATCCTGGTTTCGTGCCAATGGAACCAATTTCGAGTTATACCCTTTCGATTAAAAAAAAAATTTGAAAATCAGTCCTCGGGTTTTCGAGATATCTTGTAACATACACACAAAAAAAAAAAATTAGGTCGAATTGAGAACCTCCTCCTTTTTGGAGTCGGTTAAAAATAAGAATAAGTCACGTCTTAAATCGAGTTTGGCTTGACTTGTTTCCAGCTAGTCCGTAGTTGTTGTCTACTAGTACTACTACACATTTGTTTTCTGTTAAAACTTAAACTGTTTATCTGAGTCTATGATGACATTGATGACTGCTTTCAAAATAGTAATGGTTTACGTGAACCCCTGCTGTTATTCATTTTTACCAAAATCCAGCAACAGCATGCCTATTTTTTTCACATCAACGTAGACCCTTTTTGCACCTTTAGTGGACCGTAAAAAAATACGAAAATAAAAACAATCGTCTGAACATAAAAATAACAAAATTATTTATTAAGAGGTTGCGAGACACACATATTAAATGCACGGACAACAAAACAAACTCATCATTATTATTATTCGTAACAATTTCAAAAAGTTTCAAACCTTTAAAGTTGTTTTTGGTTTCGATCTCACTAAGTGTTTGCAGAAATCAGCTTTTCATTAACAAATTTAGCGCAATAAAATGCTACTTACAAACAACAAATACAAACCCATTATTATTATAAAACGAAACAATTTCAAAAAGTTTCAAACCTTTAAAATTTATGGTTTCGGTCTCACGGCATGCAGAAACCAGCTTTCATCGAGACTAAACTAGGCGCAGCTGTGGCCCCGCCACCGCTCATAATCACCGACAGAATCAGAGAATGCCCGAAAAGTAATTAAGTGTCGAACATCTCCCGTCGATTCTCTTTCTAAACCTCGAAACCTTATCACCGAGACATAAATGCCAATTTTCAACAGCAAATCTTGTATAAACGGCATAATAGACAGAGATACCGAGGTATTTCTACAGCTCATTCACAATGCCAGATCCTTATGGGTATGTAATAAAGTTACTGTTTCTTTGTTTTTGCGTTTCACAGCTGTAAAAAGGAGATGGCATGTAAAAACACGCGATAATGAAAGGTTAGGAAGCTATATTGCTGTTCCCAGTTTTATTGGATCGTTTCACATGATGACGTTAAATAACGTTTGTCCCGGTGATGAATTCGGTTGGGTTTTCTTTGAACGCTTTTCCTTGTGTCGGCAAGAAATAAATGATATTACTGGGTGAAAAACATTGGTGACGAATTAAATACTGCGGGTACAATTCGTCGCTGTATCTCTATACATACATTGGTACCTACATCATGCCTGTATTCTACAATATCAGGTAGTAATATTCTACAATAGCACTCGAAACGCTACATAAATCAATTGACTCTTTCATGTTTTGTAGCAACTTCATGTAGCAACATCCATACATACATACATCACGCCTGTCCCAAATGGGGTAGGCAGAGCACAGATGCAACATAGACAAAACCATGACTATTTTACGAAGCCACTCCCAGCATATTCATTTTAGGTTTTGAGTTGGCAGGTACAATAGTGACAGGTTGCTAGCCTATCCTCTAAAATATATATATATATATTAACCTATTTTTTAGGTGCCTCTTGCGACATCCACGAAAAAAATGGAGAGGTGTTGTTCTAAATCAAACACCACCCGGTTTACAGTTTTCTGATTTCAGTGCGTAATCGTATTTACCATTTAACGCGACTTATTCTGAAGTCTGTACAGTTTTCAGTGCACACTGGTCCCGCGAACTAAAGCCCTCTCGTGTTGAGAGGAGGCCTGTGCAATTAGACAGTATTTTATTTAAATGTAAACAAGTTAGTGTCCCCATGCCTACACTATAGACCGATAGGTACTTAAAAGATGGTAAACAATCTTGACATGTCTTTTTATTGAAATATACAGTCTAAAAATGAAAATCGTTAAAATATACAATTCAATTATGAAAGTAAATGTTTTTTTCATACCTAAATTGTAAAATGTAAAGATTTTGATTTATAAAGTGTATGTTTAAATAAAAAGACACGTCAAGATTGTTTACCATCTTTTAAGTACCTATCGGTCTCTAGTTTAGCTCCCCCCAGCGGCGGTGATCTCTAATTAGTTGGCGAACTAAATGAATCTCGCATCCCGCCGGGACAAACTATTTGGACAAGACTGTGCCTCGGTCTTTCATTCCTCTGATAGTACTTACTTAACTATGTCATGATTACGACTCAATTAATATTTGAACTATATATTTGTTTATGTCCTGTTAAGAAAAAAAGACTCACTGAATGAAAGACCACGTTGAAATGACAGCGTTTCAGCCGGCTTAGCACAGCATGGCGCGAGTAGAGATGCGCGCGAGATAGACTGTAGGTACTGTCACTGTTTCACTAGAAACGTCAGAAAATTACTTAGTTAATCCGTAGTCTAGCGCGTAATGTTGTGATAATACTACATACATAGGTACATACATATTCTCACGCCTGTATTCCCATGAGGGGTAGGCAGAGCACATGGATTCGGAAATCCAGCGCCACGTTTAGCAAATTCAGGGTAACCAGATGGTAAAACGTGATATTGCGGTGACAGGTTGCTAGCCCATCGCCCACAATACACAGATAATACTACAAAGCTACAATTGAGATAAACCGATATTACGTATGTACAGTTACGAACCGGGATTGTTGAGCCACTTGCCACTGTTCGCAATTTAGACGTGTAATAAATGACCGATGTGACAGACTAGATGTCAGCTATTGGATTAGTATTACACGACCAAGTTACAAACATAGGTTAGTGGCTCAACAATCCCTGTTTGCGACGGTACGTCACTCACCCCTCTTTTTGCATCGGGGAAGTTAAATAAAGAAAGTTAGCGTAATAGAAAAGCATCAGGAACACCAAAAAAATATCACAGCTTCATATTACTCTTACATACAAGAAAAATAAAATTTTCAATGTTAACAAGATCCAGGTTTCAAACATGCATAAACATCACGTCTTCTCTGCGGGGACCACAGAGAACCATTTGCTTCTATTCTGGCATACTTCTCGCGTCATTCATATTCATTCCTCTTGTTATACATGCTGCTCTGTTCCGTATACTTCTAATTTAACCTCTCTTCAGATCATCGCCAAACGCTATGCGTTCTTCGAGGGTGCTCTCGACCGATTTACTCAGATACGGCTCCCTTGTAAATTTGTTTACACACCCTTGTCATTCATTCTCTCCACGTGATTTGCATAGTATAGTCAGTTCAACACTAAGGTTCAACACCATACATACTAGTCAAGTTTGTTTCCTAGTAATCTATACTTTTAAAATTATAAAGCTGAAGAGTTTGTTTGTTTATTTGTTTGTTTGAACGCGCTAATCTCAGGAACTAATGGTTCGAATTGAAAAATTATTTTTGTGTTGATTAGACCATTCATCGAGGAAGGCTTTAGGCTATACATATTAGGGTATAATATCACGTTGCGACAGAAACATTGGAAAATGTGGAAAAAACGGGGAAAATTAGTCACTATTCCACGCGGACAGAGTCACGAGCACAGCACGTTATTTAATAAAAGGTAAACATTATCGTGAAATCAGTTAACTCAGACAACGTTGGTGACTTAGAAATCAATCAAGCAATACAGTCAACGTGAGACGCGAGGCCAACACACAGCAACATCCCTCAACCCTCAGCCAATTACCGGCAACTTGTTGCTCCCCGCTCGCCCATCGACTACAACTAACCTATTGCAAACAACCCCCGTCTGTAGTTACGGATAGATACTACCCTAGAGGCGGTAGGTAGCGTAGTCAAGGAATTTAATCATAATCACTGACACCTTGGAATCTTATTAAAATAAAAATAAGTAATAAAATAAATAAATATTAATGCACAATATTGTATGTACACAAATCACGTAGTCCTAAATAATGCCTTGATCACACGTACCGAGTAGAGTGGCGAGAGAGTGTTCTATGAAAGCAGTAGTAGGTACACACGAACCGAGTACTCGGCCGAGAACACTCTCTCGCCACTCTACTCGGTACGTGTGATCAAGGCATTAGGCAATGTAATGCCTGTGTTATGGGTACTAGACAACAAATAAACGTACTTATATATAGATAAACATCTAAGACTCACGAGCAAACATTCGTATTGATCATACAAATATCCGAGCGTCTAGTGTGGCCAATTCGATGGTGCAGTCGTTAACGAATTCGTTTGCAAGTTGTCGCGGAATGTATGGAGACTTGTCGACCGTGGCAGTTGTGCAAACGTTCCGCTGGCGGCGCTGTCTCGCTTTCCATACAATTTTGCGATAACTCGCAAACGAATTCGTTAACGACTGCACCATCGAAATTAACACACTAGACGTACTGCCCCGACCGGGGATCGAACCCAGAACCGTAAGCTTCACAGTCAGGTTCTCTAACCGCTGGGCTATCAGGCCGTGAACTGAAAGGGTTCCTACGTAAACTCTATATAATTTCCTTGATTGTATAGTTACAGAACAGTCGTTAATTTAGCTTGGTGAATGATAGTGTAACGAGATTTTCTGCTAAAGGTTGACTTAACTTTGAATTTGGTCGTCTTACTATTCCCAGTCAGTTGCATGAAAGTAGTCGCTAGTACTGAACTTCAAGGCGAGGTTTATCGCCATTCAAAATAAGAACTACTTCACGCTTTGCAGCCACTTCTAGCATAATTTTAGGTTCGGAAACAGATGGAAGAGGTAGTATACCTAATAGTGACAGGTTGCTAGCCTGTCGCCTAAAACATACGTAAACCTATTTCCTTAGTCACCACGATCTCCACGGAAGAAACGGAGAGGTGTTTTCCTAAATTCGACCCGAGAAAAATGATGATGACGATGAATACAGTAACAGCAAATACTTTAATAACCTCGTAACGTATTGTCCTTTTAAGTACGAGATTGATCATTTACAGTCTGAATGGTTCGCGCCGGCAGAGTCGTGATCCGATCAGGTGCCATTCAAAATATTTCAGTTGTTAAGGGGGGAGTTAATAACAAGGGCCAAGCGTGAGTCGGGGTGGGGAAAGGGTTCTGTACTGGTTAAAAATCAATGACAGTGGATTTTTCTGAAAAGTGTCAAGGGCCGTTTTGCGTCTTTATTTTTGAGTCTATCAGTTCAGCGCTTTCGAAAAGATCGAAACTTTGCCAAGAAAGTTAGAATAAAGTTTTTTTTTAAAAGGGGCTATTTTTTCTTGATATTAAGTTTTTTATAGAAATAATGGAAATACTTGTCCAATTCTGTGAACAACCCTAAAACAAAAATTATACCTAAGTTACCCCAAAAACAAACTCAAGAACAGCTGAATTGTCATCTTTCTATCTGTACTAAGCTAAACCGTCGACAGATTAAATATTGGGACGGGCCGTTGGCATATTTAATAAATCACTTCTCAAAAATGAGATGAACATTTTCAAGGTGATATAATTGTGTAGTGTCAGGTATAGAATAACACTACACCATTTCTTCCGTGGATGTCGTGAGAGGCGACTAAGGACATTTTAGGCGACAGATTATTAACCTGTCACTATTATACCTGCCAAATCGAAACCAAAAAAATATGCTAGATTTGGCCACGAAGCGTAAAATGACATGATTTTATCCATGTAGCGTTGTAAGTATGTATTTTTCAAGGTGCAAGTTTATGAGATCTAGGAGAACGTCACACATTACGTAATTTGTGGAGATCCATTTCTCAGAGCTCCGGTCTCAATCCAGATCTCAGTGACAGAGTCCCTTCAACCCCTCTTCCCAAGGAACCCTAAAGGGTGGTCCCCCCCTATTGTACCCGCGTCAATTAACCCGCGGAGGTGGCGCCCTCTCGTTTGAAGTCGCAACTATTGTCGTCCAGCCGAGCTTGAACAGACCAATAACGATTTAAAGGAATTACGTTATTAAAATTTAACTTGTTTGAATGGGCTTTCGGAGTCGGTCTTTTGATAGCGCCGGAGATGAGAAATTAAGAAGCCTGGCGCCACCTATCGGGTAGAACTTCAACTGTCAGTGGTGTCCTACATCCCGCTAACGGAGTTACGATCAGTTGCATAAATACAACTTCCAACTTGCTCTCTGTGGACTTCGGCCTGTTTGTAATCAAGCCTGACTTTTATCATACGTTTAAGTTGATTCGTTGATAATTGATAACAGAAATATGATAGATAGGTTAGCCTGTCACCCAAAGCATACCTTAACTTATTTTCTTAGTCGTATCTTCACCACGCAAAAAAGGCGCACCTAAGACGTCGAGTTGCGGAAACCAGCCCGTCCTACAATTACAATTAGTCGTATCTTACGACAGCCTGTCACTGTTATAGTTTTTTGATATAATGTTTATACTTAGCTATGCCAAAAGTGGTTGCAAGACGTGAAATAATCATGCTTTTGTCTATGTAACTTTCCGTGTGCTCTGCTTACCCCAATTGGAATTCCAGGCGAGATGTGATTCAAGTAATTAAACCGCCTCAGATTTAAAGTATTTCAATGTTAATAATTAATTTAAATCGAGTGTTGTAACTCAAAGCGGCATAGTCCACCAACGGGCAGTTGTTTGAGCCGTTTAGTTGGATTGTGGCGAGTTTAACTACTAACTAACTAACCCTTTAAGAGCAAGAAACTGACCGGAGACGCCAGAAAAGTAATGTGTTCGGGGTTATGATTATCTCTGCCTACCCCTGTGGGAAAGAGGCGTGACGGTATGTATGTATGTATGATTGAGGGATTGGATTGGGGATTGAGGATAAACAGGTTTAGGCAAAAGTCTAGCATCCTTTCACCTAACATACATACATACAATCACGCCCATATTCCCAAATGGGGTTGGTAGAGCACAAGAAACGTTACAAAAAAATTATGACTTTTTCTCGCTTCACAGCCGACTCTAACATAATTTTAGGTTTAAAACAGATGGAAGAGATTATTATACATACATACATACATATTCTCACGCCTGTATTCCCAAGAGGGGTAGGCAGAGCACATGAATTAAAAAAAAAAAAAATTCAGTGCCACGTCTAGCAATTTCAGGATATCCAGATGGTTAAACGTGATATTGCAGTGACAGGTTGCTAGCCCATCGCCCACATTATTATAGTGACAGGTTATCAGCCTGTCACCTAAAGCATGCATTCATTCATTTATACATTACTCCTGTATTCCCGAAAAGGGAAGGCAGAACACAGGAAACGCTACATAGACAAAACCATGACTATTTCACGTTTCATAGCCACTTCGAGCATTTTTAGATAATAAAGATATAATCAATCGGAACTATGAATAAACAAAATAAACTAGAGGTGCAAGTTCGCAAGCAAAAACGAGTTACGACACCAACGCGGCTAAACGACACTTTCATTCATAATGTGTCATGTTTCCGATGGTGTCGCATCGCACCGCGACACTGCTCGACTTCATTCTCGTTTTCAGCCCGTTTCGGATGGCAGCTAGAAGACCTTGACACCTGTTATATACACACATACAACATTATACTTATACATTATACTTGTAGATGTATTTTATATTTATTTGTAGTGTATATACTATAATATATCTGTTTATTTTAGGTTAATGGTCTTTTTTCTTTCTCAACTTTCTTTGTGTGTCTACTCTAATTTTATATGTTTTGTCAATCGCTTGAAGGTTAGCAGGAAGAGATCCCTTAAGGGATATGTTCGCCTTTGTACTTATGATCTGTTTTGTCTGTTATTTTATCATGAGTATTTGTATAATAAAGAGTTACATACATACATACATACATACAACTAGAAGAGGTAGTAGTGATGGCAGCGAAGCTTGAAATAGTTATCATGATTTTCTCTGTCACGTTTCGTGTGCTCTGCCTACCCCGTTTGGGAATACAGGCGTGATTGTATGTATGTATGTAATGTATGTAAATCTATTGTTTTTAGCCGTTCCTTATTAGCTAATGTAAGTGATGACAGTATAAAGAAATAAAGCAACTATTATAAGTGCCAGGTCGGCGGCGTCTCCAGTTGACCTAACTCCACGGGGGTGCCGGTTATTAATATAGTTGCGCAACTCGTGTAATATCGCAGCTCGCGGGACCATTTACTACAATTTCATTACATTCCAGTTATTAATTATAGTTTTATGTGTAGTTATGGTTGGGGTGCAAATAGCTGGTTAGGGGGTGGAGGTGAAGAGCGCTTTAGTAACGGAACGTGGATTGTTAAGACACGATTGTTAGTAACGATGTCGGTCCAGAAAAGGGTTTTTAAAATACGTCGGCACATTCATAATTTACTTAACTACTATTGTGATTAGAATATTGAAAAGTTGTAGAGTAATAAAAACTTGTAGAAATTATAAGTAGGTAGGAGTTATGTTATCATGACGTGTTCAAAAGTACTAATGCTGGAACAACTTTAAAAGTGCGAGTGAAAGGCTTTTGCGCAAGCAATCTAATTTAAAAAAGTAGGAATCTCTCCATTTCTTTAATTTCTAACTATTTAATTTTGTCTCCATTTCCTCCGGAGATGTTAGAAACGTCTAAGGAAATGTGTTAAAGTACCTATGCTTTAAACGGCAGGCTCGTAAACTGTCAGATTTTTACCTCTTTCATCTTATTTTGGACTTAAAGTTATACTGAATGTGCCCCGAAACGTAAAATGGTCAGGATCAGCCTACGCCTTAAGTGTGTGTGTACAATAAATATCCAGATATGTATTATCCCAGAATTATCTTTAACGATATTTGAGGTTAGATAGATAGACAGATATTATTATATTATGTATCTTCCGCGTGGTGTCAGGTTTAAAGCCCTAACAGACGACCAAGTCTGGTTTGGTCCGAACAACAAACTTGGTTGGCTCCAAACGGTTTGCTCGACTCGCCAGACGACCAAATTTGGTTTGGACCGAACCACAAACTTGGTTTGCTCCAAACACCATCGAACCTGTCAAACACGGTTTAGTGCTTTTCGTGCTACCTCAAGTCAACAATGGCTCCGACTTTATCAAAACAAACCAAAATCGCGTTAGTTGTGGCAACCGTCGTAGCTATTACGCCTACCAAAAAGTATAGAAAAAAAAGAAAAGATTTGCAAAATAAAGTGCCAAACTGCCAAACGGTTTGGTGGCTCGGCCACACGATCGAATTTGGTTCGGTCCGAACCAAATTTGGTGGCAAAACCATCGAACCAGCAAACCGTCAATAATAATAATAATGTTCGGCCAACCGCTGACCGAATTTGGTTTGGAGCCAACCAAGTTTGTTGTTCGGAGCAAACCAGATTTGGTCGTTTGTTAGGGCTATTAGAATAACACCTCTCCATTTCTTCCTTGGATGTCCAAAGGTCATAGGTAGGAGTATATTTGGCAATCTGTCATTAGTACCTGCCGACTCAAAACCTAAGTGGCCTCGAAACGTGACGTAGTTATGGTTCTATCTATGCAGCGTTTCGTGTGCTCTGCCTACTATTTGATTCTATACATATATGGGAATACAGGCGGGATAAGTGTATTATTATACAATATCTGAGACCTCTAACGATATTTGGAGTTGCTATTGATACCACTCTAGCCTTACCCCCACTCTGCGCTAATCCCGCGGCGCGCGCGCAAACACGACGCAATTGATTCTGCGCGCCGCGAGCGCCCGCGGCGCACTGACAGCCTCGTCGGGGCATTATGGTAATTTAACTTATTTTAAAACTATTATACATACATACATAAAATCACACCTATGTTCCCAAATGGGGTAGGCAGAGCAAACGAAACGTGAAATAGACATATCCATGATTATGACTATTTCACGCTTCGCAGCCACTTCTAGAATCATTTTGGGTTTGAAAACAGATGTAAGAGGTAATATCGTCACCTGTAATATGAATTAATGTAACCGCCAAAATGACGAAAATGAGTTAAGTATGCAGTTCGACTGCAAATTTTC
>BHDV01028675.1:115993-162639 GCA_005406045.1 Adoxophyes honmai
CAAAAGCAATAAAATTACTTTTGATCATTTTAACTGGATATTTTTTTCTATTCCCGAAACTTTCAGTTTGACCCTCGTATGCAATATAAATAACTATTATAAAAAAAAGGTAGAAGTGACCATAAAACGTGAAATTGTCACGGTTTTGTCTATGTAGCGTTTCATGTGCTCTGCCTATTCCGTTTAGGAGTACAGGCGTAATGGTATGGTATGTATGATTAATAGCATCGATGGGAATATAAAACGGTTACTATCGTTTTTGTAGCGTTTTAAGTACCATCACGAACCGGGATTGTTGAGCCTATGTTTGTAACTTGGTCGTGTAATACTAATCCAATAGATAACATCTGTCAGTCACATCGGTCATTGATTACACGTCTAAATTGCAAACAGGGGCAAATGGCTCAACAATCCCTGTTCGTAACTGTACAGAAAGCAATTATTAGCGTCAGCGTAGCCATTTAACGTTAGTAAAAGCATTATTAAACCGACAGTTTTAGGCAAATATTAATATTTATAACATAGATATTAAGAACTTTTTGTTACTAACAAATTATGGATCTTGAGTTATCTGACAATAAACGATTATATTATAATATATTATAAATAAAAATTGTTTGTGTAGCTTGAGGAGTTTTTAGTTTCAAATGTGGTTATCCCATTTTTGGTGCCGTTTCATCCCCCGTATATTCAAAACATTGTTTTTTTTCTCTGGTGTTATTATTTTCAGATTAATTTATCACAAATTTGTCGTTATTGAACACACAAAATTAAATCTAAACACCTCTACTGTACTCTACCTACCCCATTTGGGAATGTAGGCTTGGTAAAATTATAATATATGTGTATTTGTGTGTATGCAATACAACACAATTAGAAAATTAATAACTTTCAATTAATATAATTGCCGAAACTAACGTCTATTAATTCACATACTACCGTTTTATCCAACGAGGTATTTGGCGGCGGGCGCTCGCACTAGCTCGGAGATTTAATATAGCGCGGGTTAAGGCGACGGCAAATAGCGGGCGCCAAGGGGAAGCTCGTCGGTGGATTATTGTAACTTATTGCCGGTTTGTCGACAAAATTACCGAATAAAAGCTGCCCGTCTCCTTCGAGCGGGTTTAGATGATGTCACAGGTGCTATTGCAGGATTTGAGTCTAATTCGTGTTACACAATACTATTGCTGACGCTATTATACTGTGAAATCAATTAATGATAACACCTCTTCATTTTTTCCGTGGATGTTGTAAGAGGCGACTAAGGAATTAGGTTCTGGTATATTTCAGGTGACAGGCCGGACAACCTGTCACTATTATACCTCCAATTCATAACCTAAAAAAATATGTTAGAGGGATCTACGAAACTTGAACTAGTCATGGTTTTGTCTATGTAGCGTTTTGTGTGCTCTGTCACCCCATTAGGGAATACAGACGTTGTATGTGTATGTATGTAATGACAGGTAGGGACATACATCAATCGATTTTTCTAAGTCGTCTTTTACCACATCCGCGGAAGGAAAGGAGTGGTGTTATTTTTAACCCGATACCACATTTTGAAGATAAAACTACCGTGAGACTCACTCATAGTGAATAATAAAAGAGATCGACTCACGTTTTTATATCCAGATTAGCTGACTGACTGACCTACTGACTGAGTGCGTACGATCCACGCGTAGCTCCAGACGATGGGTCACAAATTAGCTTAAAACATGTCGAGCTAATCTCGATATAGAAACGTGAGATGATCCCTTTTATTTCATTGAATCCACATTGGTAAGTAGATGCATTGCTATGTGCACGTTATAATAATTATAAAACTGTAGTTTGTCGTAGCAGCCTCGCCTTAAGCATGTGTCTGCGGATATTTTTACAAACGTTATTAGCGCGGTGGGAGGGGGCTGAGCAGGGCCGTGCCGGCGCGACGCGGCGCCGCGCGCGGTCGGCGCTCGGATTACGTACTATGCGAAACCAGTTTGAAGTTTGGGTGGTGTTTGAGTGGTCATATTTCTACTAGCTGTTATCTGCAACTTCGTTTGAAGTTCATTATTTTCTTTTTTAGGGTTCCGTACTCAAAAAGTGAAACGGGACGCTATTACTAGGACCTCGCTGTCCCTGTCCGTCTGTATGTCTGTTCGTCCGTCTTTCCTTTTGTCACCAGGCTGTATTTCTAGAACCGTAAGAGCTGGGCAATTATAATTTTCACAGATGATGTATTTCTGTTGTCGCTATAACAACAAATAC
The DNA here is from genome assembly GCA_005406045.1 of Adoxophyes honmai. Lineage (NCBI taxonomy): Eukaryota > Metazoa > Arthropoda > Insecta > Lepidoptera > Tortricidae > Adoxophyes > Adoxophyes honmai. The sequence continues at coordinate 118,238 of BHDV01028675.1, forward strand.
TAAAATCAAAATAATAATAATTAAGGAAGGCCTCCCATAGAAAGAACGGCATACTTTGGCCGTTCTTGGCGTTCACCATTTTGCGAGCTATATCTCAAGAACCGTTATAGCTAGGCAGTTGAAATTTTCACAGATTTACACAATACATGTTTTTGACGTTTTTTTTAATCATCGTCAAAACCGTCATAAACCGCAATTTACCTTTCTTTTACCTAGTCAATGTCACGGAACCCTTTATCCCCGAGTCCGACTCGCTCTTGGTCTTTTTTTTTCAGTAACATGTTTTCACCATGTTTATTGTAGCTTTGTAGCCTCTTTTTGTCGATCTCAATAATTAAGTTAGCTCTGTCTTTCAACGTCTGGCTGTAAGAGATCACTGAAAGGACGAGTCCGCTTTTGCACTTCAACGTCTAGTTGTATTTTTTTTGTGCAATAAGAGTGTTTACTTACTTACCTCCGATAATCCCTATTCGCCCCACTTTTACCGTAAGTACGTATTGATTTAATATTTTCTTCAGTATTACTCGATATCTCTGCGGCGGGGACAGCCCTGTGCTTCGGATTTTTGCCAATAAGATGTGATTTGTCCTCCCCCCCCCCCGTGCAAACACTATTTACATGGCGAGACCTGCCGATCGCGCGTAATTGAAAATATTATGTACCTAGATGCTTCACAATTGGTTCTCCAACCAAAAAAGATTTAAGGCGACTAACTTCATTGTACTATGTACGTTAATGTAGGTAAATGTAATGCCAGTTTTCCCAAAATAAGGTAGCCAGAGCTCACGGAATGTTACATAGACAGTGCCATAGGTAATTTACGTTTCGTAGTCGCTTTTACTTGTCTCTTCTATACCTTTCATCTACGTTAAAATTAAACTATCGATACTTACAAGCTTTTTTGCTGCCTAATTACTCTTTGCCCAATGTGGAGTCGGGATTCGAACAACACCTGTATTACTTTTGTGGATATCGTAAGAGACGAGTAAGGTGGGTCAAGATTTGTTTTAGGCTGCAGGCTAACAACCTGCCATTATTTAAATCCATTATTTAATCTAAAATTGACGTCAAAAATTACACCCTTATTTACGTTAGGTGTTAAAGGTTCTATGAAAGGTTGATCATTAAATTCCTTGACTATTACATTATTATAAGTACCCAAACAAAATAAGTTATAGTCTGGCTGTGCCGCTCTTTGCATACGGCCGACTATCGTATCATTTACGGGCAGCGCAGACGACAGACTTTTGTGCGATCGAGTCTGTGGAGCAATAAAAACTTTGAATGGAAACTGTCTGCGCGCCATTCAGAGATTTTATTGCTCCGTAGACTCGATCGCACAAAAGTCTGTCGTCTGCGCAGCGCCTTAAGCGTGTCACAGACTAAGCAGAGCGTCTAGTGTGTTCAATTCGATGGTGCAGTCGTTAACGAATTCGTTTGCGAGTTATCGCAAAATTGTATGGAAAGCGAGACAGCGCCGCCAGCGGAATGTTTGCACAACTGCCACGGTCGACAAGTCTCCATACATTCCGCGACAACTTGCAAACGAATTCGTTAACGACTGCACCATCGAATTAAACACACTAGACGCTCAGGTACGATATGATATTTTATTCTCTGTGTATAAATGCCATCTTTCCATATGTCGGTGCCAACAGGTACTTGACTGTAAATTATAAGCTATCTGCGCTGTGTTAGCTCATTGAATTGTATAGGGAGCGATATTGACAGATATATGTTCTGTAACAGATATCTTACCGTATCTGCTTAATGTGTGACGGGCTTAACACTTTATTCAGTCATTGCGGCTATAAGAACGTCAAACGTCGCGACGTCGAGAGTTTCTGTTGTTCAGACTGGAAATATTACGCTCATCTCTGTTTAATTCATTTTAAAATTTACTTGAAGCTTTATTGGTTCATACTCCAATATTTTACTCATCTTTTTGCACCGGGTTAGCAAACCCCGCGCAGCTAACCGCGGGTTATTGCGTCGCGCAAACACTCTCGCCCTCGCCCAAAGCAGGAGCGAAAACCCCGCGAATTAAAGCTGGGGACACACCCGCGGGCGGTAGAGATGTCGCATAATCTGCGGATACGGATTGAATGTTTATGTGGTAATCTGAATCGTTCATTTTGGACATTATTTTTTGAAAAAAAAATTACATACATACATACAACTACGCCCGTTTTCCCAAACAGGGTAGACAAATCACACAAAACGCTACATAGACAAAACGATGACTATTTTACGCTTTGTGGCCACTTCTAGCATAATATTTTTTAGGTTTTGAGGTGGCAGGCACAATAATAGTGACAGGTTGCTAGCTGGTCGCCTAAAGTATACTTTAACCTATGTCCTTAGTCGCCTCTTACAACATCCACGGCAGAAATAGAGAAGGTGTTATTCTAAACCCGACACCACACGGAAAAAAAATACTTTGTAAAAATTTTCTGCCAAGTTTCTTGCGATGCAATCTTCTTGGCATGATGGTTTTGTTATTGAAACGGTATTTGATTAGCGTCTGATTTTAAGCTAAATTTCCTACTTTTGCATATTTTTTCAAGCTATATTTATGCATTAATTTGACTTTAAACTTAAAATCATGCTAAACGTAGCCCCAAATTGATTTTGTCTTTGTAACGTACTCCCCATGAAAGTACTATCTATAGATTTCCGAATCTGTCCAACTGCCTTTAAGTGATATCGGTAAATCGGGTAAACATACATAAAAACTTCCCTTTCTTGAGGTAAGTTAAATGCATTTTCTATCCAATCACATAGTTCGGTTGCGGATACGGATTGCGTCGCATCCCTAGTCTTAATGAACGGGAATGAGTGAATGCGGCGCGCAAACACGGGGCAGAGGATTCATAACGCAGGCTTTGCGGATCGGGCGCCGAGTGGCTCCAAATTACGGATTAATTGCGAATTCATCGAGTTTATCGAGTTTATCGAGCCTATTCACGTGTGGACATCACTAAAATAGGGTTTCGTTGTGAGCTTTTTTAACTGTTATTGATGGGCCGATAGAGACAGGAGTTTTGAGCTCCACTGTAAAAAGATGAGTGTTTGTGTAGCTCTGAAATGTGATTTTAGAATCAGTTTGGGTGTGTACTTACATACATACAATCGCGCCTATGTTTCCAAATGGGGTAGACAGAGCACACGAAACGTGACATGGACAAAACTTACACATTCCGTTTTCTTTCAACACAATTCTTGAAGGAATGACGTGTTTCGTGTGGTGTCAGGGTTTAGAATACCAGCCGATCTCTCCATTTTTTTCGTGGATGTCGTAAGAGGTGACTATGGAAATAGGTTTTGGCATGCTTTAGGCGACAGACTAGAAACCTGTCAATTAAATGTTGTACCTCTTTCAAATAGTGACGAAACTTAAGGTGACTTTGTCTTTTGTAATAGTTCGAGTGCTCTGCCTATCCCACTTGACAATGCAGATGTATTGTGATGTTTAGTTAATCTACGAGCGCTGAATTCTTTATAAAAATTAAACTAGCTCTACCAACGTCGATTCCGTCTACTTACCTACATCTAATTTTAACAATTTTTTGAATCTTATCCAATTTCATCCATCAACAAACTGTGGAGAAAATAAGAAAAGCATACATTACCGCCATCTGTTGCGTTGACGCGTAACTAACAAAGCTTTCAGACTGCGAATAAAATGTGAGGGGTTCGCTATTTTGGGGTGAGAAACGCTTACATTGCTGCCGCTACTCAACGCTAGATGGCGCTGGCAGTCACTAATGATTGAAAAGGTTAATTTGTGAGACTATTTTGTTTGCTATTATTATGAAGCAAGCACACTAGTACATCACAAGAAAACTATCGTTTATTTATATTCTCTGTTACTACAGTGACATTGTCAGTGTTACCTGTTTTTTTGCAATTCTAAAACAGTGTAGTGCCTCCACTATCGAATGTTAATAATAAATTAATTTTAGTAGCGATTTTTGTAGGTACCTAAATAGTTTAATACTGCTTGTTATACTTATACTATAAAGATAAGAAGCAACGTATTGTTTGTTTTCCTAGGTACGCACTTAGGTATGTCTACGACATAATAATATTATACGATATCTAATTTAATATAACCCGCTTTTTTCATATGAAAAATGTACTTGTTCGTTATTAAAGGATGATTTTTTTTTAAAGATGACACTTTATTTGTAGTTTGGTAGAAGCGGCTTTAAGTCAACCCTTAAATTACTGCTCCTGTCTGCTAATAAAAGCTTTGCTGGCAGATTTCCTTTTAGGATAAGTTAGCCTTTCTACTTATGGTACGTTTTAGGCGACAGGCTAGCAACCTGTCACTATTATACCTCTTTCTTCTATTTTCAAACCTAAACTGCTAGAAGTGGTTGCGAAACGTGAAATAGTCATCATGGTTTTGTCTGTCTAGATTCGTGTGCTCTGCCTACCCCATTCGGGGACATAGATGTATGTAAATTTTAGTCTCGCTTGGTTGAATCGGTCCTAAGTAGATCCTTAAATTAGTGCTTTCCACTAATAAAAGGTTTGAAGGCAGATGGCAGATAAAAAGGATTAAAAATAATGTTGAGACTGATTTAGAAGAAATTTTAGCTAAAAATACATACAAACATACTTACATACATACATACCTACATATTCTCACGCCTGTATTCCCATGAGGGGTAGGCAGAGCACATGAATTCAAAAATCCAGTGCCACGTTTAGCAAATTCAGGGTAACCAGATGGTTAAACGTGATATTCAAATTATAATTACACACATACATATTCTCACGCCAGTATTCCCGAGAGGGGTAGGCAGAGCAAATGAATTCAAAAATCCAGTGCCACGTTTAGCAATTTCAGGGTAATTAGATGGTTAAACGTGATATCGCAGTGACAGGTTGCTAGCCCATCGCCCACAATACACTAACCCTTTCCCAGAGTCGACTCTTACGACACCCACGGGAAGAAAGGGGGTTTAATTATAATTATATTATAATATTCAAAAAATCATCGTTGAAGATATCAGCTCAGCCATTTGACAGCTAAAAAGCCTGTGAAATCACCGATAACACACCTATAACACCTCATGCATTGCAGAAATCCACGGATGGTGAATACTTTCCTTCAAGTTCACTTCACACATAAAAACACAATTACAAAAAGTCAACCGCCACCATTTTAGTGTTACCAGTGAGTCAGACGACGCGGGCGCAATATCGCGGTCCAATAAGCCCGGGGGCGTGGCTTGGGGGGGGGCTCATATCTCCAGCAATTACGACTAAACAAATGAGAGCTAACGAAATTCACCGAAGAGAGATCGGCGGCACAGAGGCGTGGAGTCGCGTTGTTTTATTGTGAAAAAAAAATATTTTTTTTCTCATACATAAATACATAATAGTGAAATAAACGGATCTACTCACGAGTTTTATATCGAGATAAGCACGACATGTTTCAGGTGAATCCGTGACCCATCATCTGGAGATACACGCGGTCAGCGCGCTTCTATCCGTATCCGTTCAATCTGTTTTACTCTTGAGCTTGCTGCAATCCTTGGTTGCTCTGCTATTTAAAACAGGTATGCTATAAAGAGTTCCGTGCAGAATAACTACAAAAAAACAGATCTTAAGTATGGGAGCATTTAAGGGTAAATACTTGTTTTTTTTTAATTTAATGATAAATACTTTTAAAGTTAGTAGATATATCTACAATTCTAATATTCTGTTAATATTTTAAATGTCTACCTGTAACCTTTATTTACATCGACCCGAAGACAACAACAAAATACAATTGCTGCATGGGAGCCCCCTTAAATAATATGTTTTTTTTGTGTGGTGCCGGACCCCCGTGTGGTGCCGGGTTAGAATAGCACCTCCCCCTTTCTTCCCGTGGGTGTCGTAAGAGTCGACTCTGGGAAGGTGTTAGTGTATTGTGGGCGATGGGCTATCAACCTGTCACTGCGATATCACGTTTAACCATCTGGTTACCCTGAAATTGCTAAACGTGGCACTGGATTTTTGAATTCATGTGCTCTGCCTACCCCTCTTGGGAATACAGGCGTGAGAATATGTATGATTTTTTTTGTATCTATTGTTATAGCGGCAACTAACTAACCTTTAAAAGGATTTTTATAAGGCTTAAGGGGGCTTATCACATATGATATTGCACGCATAAAATATCAACCAGAGACGCCAACAGCCAATAGGTCCTATTGCACCATTATTCATGACCTACCATAATAATCCTAAAAATAAATAATACTTTTTAAGAGTGGCCTCTCCACGGCACCTCTGTGCCATACCAAAGGGCTGTGTCGGGTGTTTCAGGTTTTTTCAGCGGCTTTGACTTGCAAATTGCCGCCGCCCGTCGCGTAATTAAAAATCCGCCACCGACAGCGCCCGGCGGCGAGTAGCGGAACTAATGCGCTTTGTCTATGGTGTCCGATGCAATTGGACGCAGTGATAGCCGGTTTAATTGCGTTTTGCAATTAGTTGCTCGCCGCTTGCCAATAGATGGCGTGTGCGGTAATCAATATGAAATTAGGTGAATGCACTTGGCTAACTTGGCTTTATTAAAAAATGAGAAGTAATTAAATGATACGCAATAATAAAATTTGGTGAGCAAACCCAAACAGCATTTAAATAATTTAGTCAGCATACAAAGATTTTGTCTGCAATAATAAAAATCTGGCAGCAATCTTTGTTCCGGCAATAATTTTGATTGTGGTCAAAAATTTAATCATTAATAGGCAGCATACCAATACCATGAGTTTGCATAATAAACATTCAGTCCGCAAAATAATTACTTGGTCAGCAAGATTTTATGATTGATCAGCAGAGAAAACATGTCTATATGCATTATATTTGATTGGTATGCGTATTTTAAATATGGTAAGCAAAATAACTAATAGCTTAAGTACTAAGATGTTTTCTTGATTATTTCAGTGATTATTTAGATCCAGACTGTTTCAGTGTGCAGTGTGTATAATGTAGGGGACAAATAAATTTATGGGAAATTAAGGGATCCCTCTAGGAAGGTTACATTTAGGTACGACGACGAGCGAAGCGAGGAGGAGTGTTAGGTAGAACCGTGACCTTGCAACGCGCGAGCCGAGCGAGCGAAGCGAGCGTGCCGCGGCAGCGGCCGGCGAAGCGCCAGAACCGTGTTATGGCAAATAATTATTATATATTTTGCTTACTCTCTTAGTGCTTACCCAATTTTTATAAAACAGGAACATCTTATTGCTGCTTATATAATTAAAATGCAGTACAAAAATAATTACAGCCATCCTGAATGACATAAGTTGCTGATTGATTTTGAAATGTTTGCTGGCCATGAGTTGCTGACCAATTAACTATTTCTGCTGACAGATAATATTTTTCTGCTTTCCAATATGCTAATACTACCTATGCTGACCTGTTAAATAACACCCTTAAAAAATGATATTTTTTTTTATAATAGATTCGGTGTTAGTATACTTAGATTTCCGAATAAAACTTAATAATAATATTATATTCGAATTTTATACCTAATTACAGGCTTTCAGGCTAGGTACATAGATATTTTTTTTTTTTGCGTTTTTATTGCTCATAATTCTGGGAACTGTATGTCAAGAACTGTGATAGCTAGGCAGTTGAAATTTTAGCAGATCATTGTGTCAACATTGTCACGACGACAACAAATAATAAAAACAAAATAATACCTAATTAAGGGGGGCCATTGAAAAAAAGTGTTTTTTGCAGGTTTTGGTACGGAACCCTTCTAACGCGAGTCCGACTCGCTCTTGACAAATTTTTGTGACAAGCTGTATAAGATTTTTTAATTACCATTTCCGGCTGCCGACGACCAAATCGGGCGCCGCACGCGACGCGCTAATCGCTGATTGCCGCTTAGGACGCCATCATCATCGCTCAGTCGCAAGCTTTGCCGACGTTAATGCGCGGGGGCGGGCCCGACAGAGCTGTGTGGACCTAGTGGTGTTCATACTACTACTAATCTTGTTTTTCAAAACTTTAAAAACGTAAGGCACTTTACACACCTCGACTTTTTTAGCAGCGATGCAGTCGCACATTTTTGAAACGCGCGACAGCATCGCGACTGTATCGATGCAAGTAGCGCACGTGTATTATAGGTGGACCATTTGCGACTGCATCGATGCTGCATCGCGACTGCATCGCTGCTAATAGTCGCAGTGTGTAAGGTGCCTTAAGTTTGAATGGATGTTTGTTAGGTGGGCTATTGTTTTAAACTTGACCGTACCTTTTAGGGGTAAGTAAAAATAGAAACTGAATGGTTTAATCAACTTACAGTAAACTGTTTAACTGGCAAATCACGGCATTTGGTCGACTTGCGTACTTGTAGATAGAACTTAGTTACTAAAAAACCGGCTAAGTGCGAGTCGGACTCGTGCAAGAAGGGTTCCGTAAAAAAAACTACAGAAAGTCTTCAAGGAGAGCTCCTATATAAAAACGTCTTTTTTTTTACAGTTTTTGGTACGGAATCCGTTCGAGCTCGAGTCCGATTCGCACTTAGCGGGTTTTTTTGTAGTAACTTACCTACCATTACTTACTTCAAGTTGTACATATTTACAATTACGCGCGTCATTAGCAGTCTACGCGCGATTAGAGCGCGTCGTCGGCGCGGCGCCGCGACCCAATGCCGTAATTAGCCTGTTATACAGTTTGCTAGTTGATTAACCATTGAGTTTCTATTTTTACCTACCCCTTGGAGCGATTATTCTATTTGCCATGGGTTACTGAACTTTATGGCAACTTTTGTCCTTTCAGTTTGCTACCAACCTACTTGAGCAACAATCAGTGACTCGTACACCGCATGCCGCATGCGTTGACCGTAAGGGTGACGCCAAACGAGCGTAACTTTGTGAGTTGTGAGTCGCGTATTTTACGTTCAACTGAATTTACAACTCATTTTGCGTCATGTGGCACCGACTGCATTTTTGTATGAAACCGAATGCAGCAAAATTTTTGCGGCCGAAAATCTGCTACTCACGACTCACAAAATTACGCTCGTTTGGCTTTACACTATCGGTCCCCGTACACGGCAAACGGCCATTTCGTCGGCACGAGAAGCTAGACTCAGCTACAAAAGTAGTTGAAGCGCAACAGCCACTTGTTTAGTTCAGACAGCCGTTTAGCGGCCGGTGCGGGCGCGAGAAGCGAGCTGCAATGGTCGTCGCGCAGCGGTGTCAACCGTATGCGGCGAGTCCAAATAAAATGTATGAAAACTAATAGGAATAAGGCGCCCTTGGGTGGTGTTAAATGAAGTGGACAAATCATACAAACAGTGGTTCAGCAATTAATTCACGGTATTAAGCCGCTAATGCGGTAGTTAGCGTTAGTTTGGCCCCATATTTCTGTGCCACCAAACGCTAATGACTTGGAGTTACGCGCGCTGCTCACGGACATGGTTTTAAATTAATCAGCGAGTAGGAGGTGGTAATTCGTTTGTTTTTAGGGTTCCATAGTTAAAGGGTAAAAGCTGGATTATAAAAACTTCGGTTCCTGTATGGTGTCGGATGGATATCGTAAGAAGCGACTAAGGAAATACATACATAATATGTGAGGGTTTAGTTAGGCGATGGGCTAGCAATTTTTCATCAATTTTTAATCTACAATTTTCCCAAATGTAGCTACGAAACGTGAATGACTATGGTTTTGACTATGTAACGTTTTGTGTGCTTTGCCTACCCTATTTGGGAATATTATAGACGTGATGTATGTATTGCTTGACTGTCTGTCTGTCGCGTTGTAAATTTTAAACAAATGGACCGATTTCGAAGTGTTTTACGTGAAAACGGAATTTTCCGCAGTAGTTTATAACTAGGTTTCGAAAAAAATAACCATTACTTTGAAAGCTTAGGGTCTTGAACTTTTTAATATAATAAAAAAATATGCTTACCTAGATTATAATTTAATTTGTAGGTGATCTACCGCGATCACTAAATATTAATTAAAATTAGAATTATTTGATAGTATGATCACAAATGCCTTATTTTTATGATTTAGCACTGCAACAGATGTAAATATTACTAAAATATTTCCTGTGGAATAATTTAATTTAAGATAGGTATACAAAATAAGTGAATAAAACACAATGCTTGTAAGAACACATTTATTATTAATCTCTCGTACTATGTTGATATTTCTCTTACGCTACAATTGTTGTTTATGTATCTACGTACACCAATATATACATCCATAAATATGTCTCTACGCTACCACATTAGCCTAATATGTACAATAGTGAGTAAAGGGTGGCGACTAAACATAAAGTGAGCAAATTGTCCTTAAGAATAGTAGTAGCAGTTAAGAAAAAATCGATAGTAATATAATTTAAAGTTACTGGAAAAATACTTTTATCCCTTGAGACATGATGTATTCAAATTTAAGAAGAAGGTATTTTAAGGTTCTCCAATTAACATGAAATATAATATAATTTATGCCATTTTGACTTTAACCTCAATTTAAATTAAAATAATTCAAAACACATCAGAAACATAACTACACGTCTAAGTCAATACACTCTTTTATAATAGCATATAAATAGCGCTACATCTTACATTAAATGTACAATTTCATACAAACAATATTTACAATAGTTTCTACTCGCTCGCCAGTGTACCCTAAGCCTAACAAAAGGATGAATATACAAATACTGTGACGCGGCAGAAGTGACAACCTTTACTTGAGTAGGTACAGTCGAGGGCATTAATATGTGTATATATTTTTGACATCTCCACCGTGTACACACTTAACAATAAATTAGTTGCATAAAATTGTAATCGAAACTTGATTGCAATTTTATGAATTGTTATAAATATTGTGTAAGAAACAGTGGTAAAAATATACATAAGTATTGCCGATCCTACTGAAAAATATATAATTTGAGAGAAACTAGTGAATAAAATGTGAGATTTACTGTTTACCACGGAACTCATCATCACTAAATAACCTTCATCTAATTTAAAAACATTTTTTTGCATTGAAAGGTAAAATTTAAAGCATGGTACACAGTTAATCTATTATCCTTAGGTCATTTTTATAGAAAATAAAAAACAAAATAAGTCGCTCGATTGGTGAGGTTAAGAAAGAGTTCTATTCATTATTTATTTGAATAAAAGTTTGTAATTTTTACTCACTCGTTTAATATTAGGCTGTGAATACACATGCCTGGATCCGGCAAATTTTTGCCAGTAGCTAGCAATGCTAGCATGTATGTCATATTAGTGTGTAGATCGACAAACGTGTGCTAGTTACTCGCACAAAAATGTGCCAGCTGCATTTGTACAGTTGGCTAAGAAAGTGGTCTACTTTTGACAAGTTCCTGTGAGATCAAATTATCACTAAGGTTGATTTTTCTAACGGAGTGCAAGAGATGCACAAATATGACGTCTCAAATTTGACACTTGACGTGACGTAAATACAATAATGGGATAATAATACAACAAGGGAGGTATTGTCACTGTCAAAATATTATTGCAAGGGGAAATGGACCTTGTGGTTTCATGAGGTTATGAACATCGAACATAAGGGAGTAGACCAATATCTTGGTTGACTGTACTCTCAGTTTTAGTGATCCTAGTTATTCTTCTGCCGCGAATCTTTACAACTAAAGGAATGTATCCCCGCTCCAGTCGTATTTACAAATGGCGGGGCCACTCAAATGTAAAGTATTGCTTTTTCACGCACAAGTCTTATAATTACAAATACTGTTTCAGAGATCTGAATAAGTTTACACAATGAGAGGAGAAAATAAGAGAATGCTTAGTTCATATCCGAGATGAGAGCGGTGGGTGACTTTCACCGCAGTTGTACGTTTGGTTGAGTTTTACAACTCTTAAACTGGTGACCCAAATTAGACGCCATTTTTCATTTGAAGGCAAGTTTTTAAACGATGTCATTTTGCCAAACCTTTAACTTTCTGTTAGTTGGGTGTCATGGGATAGTCAACAAAATGTCTTTCGATTATTCTACTCTCACCTGTATAAGGCGCAGCGCAGACGACAGACTTTTTGTGCGATCGAGTCTGCGGCGCACAAAAAGTTTTCTTGGATTGTATGCACTGTGCGCCGGACTTTTTGGGCGTCGTGTGCGTTACTGCATATAATTCGTTCTATTTTCACAGACTAAAAAGTCCGTCGCGGATAGTCTGTCGCCTACGCAGGGCCTATGTGACCTTAGTTCAGAACTGTCTATAGTACGTTAACCTACATTAGACCATCTGTAGACCTTTGTCCGACGTGTATTTGCCTTCATGCACAGCGCGGCTCGGGATAGACTATGTGTCTCTTTCTGACGTCTTTAGTTAGACAGTGACAAGTATAGTCTCTCTCGTGCGCAACTCTTTTCGCGCCCTGTCGTGCTTAGCCGGCTGGGCTAAAGGCCGATCGCGGAGCACAACGAAATTCGAGCATTGATCTGCAATCTGTCTCTATCGCACGCGTATTGCCCTCACGCTCGCACTTGAGCATGTGCGTTGCACTGTGCAAGCGTGAGGACAACGCTCGAATTTATCTATGCTCTGCGACCGCTCTTCAGCCGTCATTCCCTCTTAAAGGAGCTTAAGTTCAGAATTTAAAGTACATTAATCTACATTAGACCATCTGGAGCCCTTTGCTCAGGCTCTCGACGTGTTCCTTCGCCTTCATGCGCAGCGCCGCGATGGAGGACGAGCGGGGGTCGGGCGGCGCGGGCGCCGGCGCCGGCGGCGTGAGGTAGCTCGGGTAGCCCGAGGGGGGGTGGCTCAGGAACCCTGCGGGGAGACAGGAAGTAAGTTAAGTGGCCGGGAACCCTACGGGTGGACGGAGGAAGTCAGTGGCCCGGTTAGTACGGCGGCAGTCGTGACATCAAAATATTATTATGACAGGCTATCCTGCGTTGGAGTTAACTAGCGTGTGTTGCCGTGTAAAGCCCAGTTTAAAGCGGCAGTTTACATAATTTCGCCAATTTAAGTGATCACCGAATTTGCTCTAAGTGACGTCGATCAACGAAAGATTGTTGGTTGTGCATTCACCACTACATATCTAGCCACCAGTCAGAGTGCAGCGACTACAGACTGAGCATTACCTCCCTATCTTTCGCTAAGAATTAAACAGTGACGACTATACTCTCACCAGGTAGTGCCGTCAGCAGCGGCGGCGCGAGCCAGGCATCCACAGGCAAGCTAAGCCAGCCAGCATTGGCATTAAACTCACCACGACTAATAGTATGTGAACAGTTCCTCCTTTTATTACGCTGAAAATTAGACAGTGACAGCTATATCCTCACCGGATAGTGCAGTGAGCAGTAGCAATGTAAGCCAGGGATTCATGGGCACGTCGAGCTAGCCAACATACATACATACAAACAATCACGCCTGTATTCCCAAAAGAGGTAGGCAGAGCACACAAAACGCTACATAGACAAAACGATGACTATTTCACGTTTTGTGACCACTTCTAGCATAATATTTTTTAGGTTTTGAGGTGGCAGTTACAATAGTAATAGGTTGCTAGCCTGTCGCCTAAAGTATACCTTAACCTATGTCCTTAGTCGCCTCTTACGACATCCATGGAAGAAATGGAGAGGTGCTATTCTAAACCCGACACTACACGGGAAAGCCAATATTGATTATAAACTCACCACTACATAACCAGCCGTCTGTCAGAGTGCAGCAACCGTTGAGTCCGTTGACTAAGCCTCCCCTCTCTAGCTTACTCCAAGAATTAGACGGGGACAGCTATATCCTAACCTGGTAGTGCAGTGAGCAGTGGCGGCGCGAGCCAAGGCACGTCGACCAGCCAGCATTGGTTATACACTCACCGTCGATCAGTCACCAAGGTCAGTCAGAGTGCAGCAACTGTAGATTTAGCATCCTCTCTCTGTCTTACGCCAAGAATTAGACAGTGACAGCTATAGCTACAGCTATATCCTCACCAGGTAATGCAGTCAGCAGTGGCGGCGCGAGCCAGGGGTCCACAGGCAAGCCGAGCCCTCCCAGCCGCGGCATGGCGCCCGCGCAGCCGTACTCGGAGAGCCCGAGCCGCGCCGCCTCCATCTTCTCTTGTCGACGCCATTTTGCACGCCGGTTTTGGAACCACACCTGGAATAGACGAGAGAGAGGTTAGCTGAGTGATAGTCGACCGTAATATGGTCTCATTCCTTCACATACAGTCTCGTAGGAATAAAACAGTAGTCGTTGAAAAAAATTCAATGGCGCCAATAAACACCCTGTACCTGTTATGTGATGAGACTACAAGGGAAACTAGTCTAATAAGTCTAATGCTGAAAGGAAACATATCACCAGCTTGAGACTGGACAATACAGTACGCGTATAAATATTATTTATTCAACAATACAAATTAGTACCGTGAGATTCACAAAATAAACAGGTAGAGAATCATTTGCCTAATTGAAATATTAAGGTTTGGACTGTACACAAGTTTCTATAGTAGTTTGAACCCAATTGGGCCCTTGTATATAATCATAAAGCTCAAATCAAACGAGTAACATTGCAAACAGGAGCATCGTCAAACAATACCATTTACACGTAACTATTGTATCTTCTTTGTTTTTTAACAATTATGCATATCACGTGATCGCGTTTTAAACAAGTACCAAATAGAGTCAAAACAGCAACGTGTGGAAACTTTCTCAGCCCAACGCTTGAAAATATTCGTTCAGAAACTTGTCAAATTGCGTGACAAAAATGAAGTACACAGAAAGAAACGGCATCGCTCGCTGTTACATGACTCAAAATCGATTCCCTCCAAAAGTTGTCAAGAGCGTTTACGATCACAACGGCGTAATTGATGCCCCATAATCCATTAAAGAGAGAGACTTTACTGCGCATAAATCAGCGGCGACACGTCACAGACGAAACAAAACTAAAGCGAACGAAACTGAAACACAAGCCGAAACACATAAACGGTGTACCATCGACGTGCCATCCACCGAGTAAGCAAAAACTTGCCAACAACCCCGTATTCTACCAACGCAGAAGTAAAGGTTATTTTCGATTGTCTGGTTCGAACACTTGGTACGATTCCAGTGTCAAATTGTAGTGTGAAATGATATAGTCAGGGTTGGAGGTTCGCGTGTCGCGTTCGATTCTCGCGGCATGCGACGATGCTTCTGTCAAACATATTAAATTCGTTCGCGATAATATATGGTGGCGGCGTGCAGCTGACAGTTGAACTTTGCTTTGGGATACGCTAACAAGTTTCCAAAGAAATTGAGAGTTTCGTGAACTGTTTAGCGCGGAATGGTGAGGACTTTGTGACGTTTTTCACCTTTATTTTGTGATAGAGACGGCGCTTGGTGGTCCATGAGTAAAATTATGTATTTCAGATCGTAAAAGGCAACGGACTTGAAGTTATTAAGGTTACAGCAGAAAATTTTCATCACTTGAAGATTTTATTTACCATTTTAGCTTGTTTTTTTATTATTGGCATTTGATAAAGAACATATTCATTGATTCTTAGTGTTTCATGATGTTTTATTGATATTTAGTAAGTAACAGCAATTAATTACATTCCTATTTGCCATTTGCTTGTTCTCAATTTTTTTAAGATTTGTAATTCATTTTGATCCCTGAGAAATCCGGGAAATTCAACAAATAAGTATGACAATCCTCAGGGATCGGTTCTGGGGCTTACACTATTTCTACAATACTTTGATTGATTGATAGAAACCACAAACTGATTCTCAACTGATAAAACTTTTCGAATGAATTGTGTCATGAAAAGTGCCATTTAAATCAAGACAGGCGACAATAATGACTACTCCCTAACCTATTACCCACTTAATGCTAATCAATTCAAAGAACAGCCAGTTAAAACGTGAATTACGCGTCGCGCGACAGCCGCGCGTCCTCCGCGCGTCGTCCGCGCGTTTCGTGTCACTGATCGCGCTATCATATTTACGATATGTATTCGGAACCATCAAGGTTGTCGAGGCGTATTTTCTATTTGAAAATATTTGATTATGAATTTACCTGGAGTAGGTAATTTAGTATGTTTAAATTAGTGATGTTTTTTGGCTTAATTTAATTGTAATTAGGATTTATATTTCCCCGTGTGGTGTTTATAATAACACCTCTCCATTTGTTCCGTGGATGTCGTAAGAGGCGACCAAGGAAGTAAATTAAGGTATATTTTAGGCAACAGGCTATCAACCTATCACTATTATACCTTTGTCTAAAAAAAGTATATGCTAGAAGTGGCCACGGAACGTGAAATAGTCATGGTTTTGTCTACGTATCTGTTTGTGTAACTCTGCCTACCCCATTTGGGAATACAGGCGTAATATGTATGTAGGTAGAATTTACATGTCTTCCGCTATATCACAGACATCTTGACCTTTTGCGTTGGACTTTGGCTTGGAATTTGAGGTTAAGATTTGTAGAGTTCACTTTTCTAACCTCTAGTAGTAGGATCAAACCATTGAATATAGGTATATTAGATTAGTATAGATAGTGTCTATTAGAGACCTGGATTCCCGTGAAATGCTGACTCAAGTCATACAAAGCCAAAAAATCATGTCAAAGAAGAACTAACTCTGGCTGGGTGAATATGAACATTGCCAATTTTAGAAAGTTTCGGTGGCGCATTTTTTGTACATTTTAACAGAAATAAAGCAAAAGTTACTAAAATTTGCGATGATGATATTCGTCCGGCTGCGATTGCCACCAAAAACGGTAAGATAAAGGAGAAAAGTGAAACCGCAAGTGCTTTATCAGCTGAACGATTAACTGAAACGCCAACTACCAATTAGCTCCTAATTGGGTTAAAAGTTTACAACTGTAATAAATACGGTGACAGCCCTGATATGACGAATGGTGTCGCTTGGTACCGGCGCGGGAAACGCGGGTTCAAATGTTAAATGTGGACAAACGTTAGCTCCAATATTGGACGTGCTTTGGTAGCACGTTAGGATGTTGGCCATTTGGTGCAAACGTTTGAAGTTGATAATAGAAATGGTAATTTTAAGGGGTATGATGAACCGCGTTTGGGTACAAATGATAAGTGGGTAGTTTCAATGGTGGTATACAGTGGCAATAAACGCAATGGATAGTAAATCAAGAAGTAAAAATAGTTATAAGTATAGATTTATAGAGATTGATATTAACCTGATAATAATTGAAGGCACCTTCTTGAAATACCTAAAGGTATTGAATTAAAACTAATGATCACATAAAAAAAAATGATAGAAGTTGTTGACACTGATTATCCAAACAAATTGAATTAAATAAATAAATGATTTTTTTTGTAATTCGTACTTATATTTTTGTAAGAAGAAGTGGTCCAATAGTTTTTTGAGAAGACTACCTAAGTGATTCAATAGAATCGAGTAATTGCTACCCGTGGCGAGGAACCAATAACTTAATCAACTATTTTCTCGGCTGAATAAAAAATGCACAGATTTTGTCTCAATATAAATTTACACACAATTGGCTTTGACGCAGCCTTGTTGCGAAAGAACGAAACAGTCGCATATCGTTGCTTAAAATATAACCGTCAAATTCGCCCTAGAGACTCTAGAGAACTAGATAATTCGTTTTAGATGTTTACTGAAGACAGGATTTCATCCCAGTAAACAAACGACAGTCACAAGGCAGAGAGACTCAGAATCATCAAAAGCATGCGACAAATACTCCACTCAAACACACCAATGAAAAAAATTAACAAGAATTAGCGTAGACATTTGTCGAGCGCAGTTATTGTATTAATAAGGGCCAAGCACGCCACCCTAGCGTGATATTAACACTTTGCCGAACTTGCCAGAATACCTTTGTAATTTTAATTTAGAACTGGCAACTTAAAAGTTGGAGGCGCTTATGAATTAGTGTTCTGCGCGTTTAGTTGGCGGCTAATCGATTGTCGTTTTAGTCGGGTGGTTAAAAAGTTATAAAAAGGAGACATTACCTTAAATTAGATCAACGAAAACTAGAAGGCGGAGAAGAAGATGGCGGGACGGTTTGGACTTGTACGTGTAGGACTGGCCTGATATCACGCTAGATCGAGAGTTGTGGAGGTTAAGAGGAGAGGCCTTTGCCCAGCAGTGGTATATACTAACAGGATAGCATAAAAAAACAGAACTTATGAATTTGCAAGAAAATTTATTAATGATCGGTCCCAATATTCAATCTATCGATGGTTTTTGGCTTAGGAACATAAAAGGTTACATTATTTCTAATGTCACTTTCTGTTCTAGGAGATCAGAGATAAAATATGGCACTCAAGCGCTCAATCGGACAAAATAGACAAAAGAAATTTATGATTGCTCATTGTTTCACTCTTTTTCGTGTTCAGCCCAGACAAAAGCCCTAACAAAATCATATCACGCAGAGAGAAATTGCAACAATCAATTTGTCAACACTGGCTGATTGAATAAAACATCGCAATCGAAAAACAAAACGCCAGCTGTCACGCTCAAAAAAAGAACGCTAACAATGGCGGTCGAATATGACAGATGTCAGATTTGCGCGCCAAAACGACGCGCCCTGATTGGTGGATTTGAATAAGATTTGATGTCCTTTGGTAATTGAGTTTGTGTGCTGTTTTAGCGCCAATCGAGGGGTAATGGCCGGGTAACATGTGCTCGGCTGAGTGCTGTCATTTAGGGAGTTAATTGATTTTTCATACATTTGATTTTTATTGAGTTAGATAAAGTGATGAAGTCGGTGGGTGGGCTTTTCGCGCCGCGGTTGTTTTTCCGTATAAGCTGAGGTTTATTAAATTACTGTTCAAGTGTTTTGACTGCAACTTTTTTTAGAGTCTATAGATACAATCACGCCTGTGTTCCCTAAAGGGGTATGCAAAACACACGAAACGTGACACAGGCAGAACCATTACCATTTCATGCTTTGTATCCACATTCAGCATAATTTTAGGTTTGAAAAAAGATGAAAGATATGTAATCTGTAGTGATAGATTGCTAGCCTGTCGCCTAAAGTATACCTAAACCTATTCCCTTAGCCACCTCTTACGAGATCCACTGATGAAATGGATAGCCCGACACCACAAGGAAGGAAATGGGTTACCCAATACCCATTCGTCGCAGATCTAACGATCGCATAAACAGTGTTCCTATTCCTACTGTGTGAAAAATATGTTTTCTTTGAGTTTTGACCTTTATTGACGAAAAATGTGATTTTATACATAAAATATAGTTATGTCTTTACTAGTACCATATTTGAAGGAGATAACGAAATTGAAACATTTCAAAGCGATTTTTGGTTTCAATTGTCAAATTAAAAACGATGTAAATTGGAGCTTTAGACTATAGGCTGGTATCAAATTGGTAAGTCGGTACCATGGGCATACAGTAACTGTCAACTTGAAGAAAACTCGTGACACCTTTCCCCAAATGTCCCCTAAACCTTGTCCCACAAATGTCCCCACGGGACTAATTAGTGGTCATGATCCCACAACAAGTTCCCCCTCGGGGACACGATTGTTCACGCCACCGTGAAGTGTTCATTAAGTGGATACATTTTTACATACAATCACGCCTGTTCCCAAACGGGGTAGGCAGAGCATAGGAAACGTGACAGACAAGAGACAAAACCATTATTATGACTATTTCATGCTTTGTAGACACTTCTGGCGAAATTTTAGGTTTGAAAATATGTAGATGGAAGAGGTATGATAGTGGCAGGTTGCTAGCCTGTCGCCTAAAGTATACCTAAACTTATTTCCTTAGTGACCTTAGTCGCCTCTTACGACATCCGCGGCAGAAATAGAGAAGTGTTACTTTAAACCCGACACCACACGGGTATTTTTAACAATGGAGATTTTTAACTAGAACTAGAACTAGAACGAAAGAAAAAATGATATTTTTGGGTTCCCAAACCATCACTATACGAAAATAACAAAAAATAATAAACTTATAACTATTTCAGTATGACTTGGTGACACAAGAGAAACGAAAAATGGGTCTTCGCTCAGCATGAGTTTCTGCATCGGTAAGGTCTAAAATGCGCGTAAATTAAATAAGTGACTGCGAAGCGTGAAAAAGTCATAATCATGGTTTTGTCTATAGCTAAGTCCACACCAGTGAGCTATCACGTTCACCTTGCGCCTTCCTCTGACGCATGCCCGTGCAACCACAGCACTTGCGCTGAAACTAGATCCGTCCTCAATGAAGACGCGCTGGCGGCATGCGCTGTGGTTGGTGGTTGCACGGGCATGCGTCAGAGGAATGCGCAAGGTGAACGCGAAAGCGCACTGGTGTGGACAATAGCTTATCACGTTTCGTGTGCTCTACCTCAACTGCGAATACAGGCTGATTTATGTTAAAAATCTTAGCCGACAAGGGATCGCAAGCCTTTGTTTAGGCGACTTTGTAGCGGCCCGCGACCACTCAACCCTAAAGTCTGTTATTTTTATTGTAATGAGTAATTAATTTGCGTCGATTGGCAGCGCGGCGCACGCGAAGCGCCATAAAAATTAAATTAGTCGCCCGCGCGGTTTGGGCGCGAGAGCGGGTCCACTGCGCGGCGCGGGACGGCGCGCAGCCCCCGGCGTCTCGTGACGTCGTGACAAAGGTTGAGTAGTGTGAGATGGACCGACCAGATAAAGGCCAGTCTGTCAGCCACGCCACGGTCAATGAATGCTCAAGAAAAACAGCTCTGAGAGACGAGTGGCGACGTATAGTCAAACGAGTCACTCAAAATCCTACGTAAACATAATGGCCACGACCACTCTGTAAAGAGTAAACCGAGAAAGAAGAAGAAGTGTGGGGAAGTTCCCGCATCGCTTTTTCGTGGATATAATATAATGTTATAAAGAGGAAAACTTTGTTTGTTTGTTTGATTGTAATGAATAGGCTCAGTAACTACTGGACCGTTTTTAAATATTCTTGCACCATTCGAAAGCCACATTATCCACGAGTAACATAGGTAAAATATTATTTTGAAAAAAAAAAAAGGATTCTTTTAAATATTTGGGTTTAGATATCTACATCTACACTAATATTATGAAGAGGAAAACTTTGTTTGTTTGTAATGAATAGGCTCAGAAACCTACGACCCCAAAATCCGAAAATTACGCGAACGAAGTTGCGGGGGGAAAGCTAGTCGTGGATAAAGCGGTGCACAACATTACGTCCACTATTTTACAGATAAAATCATGGCGAGCAACTTGCGCGAAAACGCGTGTCTACGTGACGTCTAAATGATGCGTTGTTTTAGATGATGGGTCACGAATAGGCTAAAACATACATACATATTCTCACGCCTGTATTCCCAAGAATGGTAGGCAGAACACATGAATTAAAAAAATCCAGTGCCACGTTTAGCAATATCAGGGTAACCAGAAGTTAAACGTGATATTGCAGTGACAGGTTGCTAACCCATCGCCCACAATACACTAACCCTTTCCCAGAGTCGACTCTTACGACATCCACGGGAAGAAAGGGGGAGGTGCTATTCTAACCCGGCACCACACGGGAGGATAGGCTAAAACACTTTTTGTTAAGGCCTGACCACAATTAGCGTATTTTAAGCGTCATCATTCTGAAATTTCTGAATACAAAATCTTCATAATGCTTAAATTTACCACGAATCATACAATATAAATATTTTTAATAGAGCACCAAAATCAATCAGCTTATAAAACAAAAGTGAACAAAAACAATGAAAACGAAAAAAAATTACCTACTGATAATAAAATTTTGTGCCTAGCCTAAGTCTTTTAACATTTTTCTTCAATTTCCCGTTGCAAACATACTCTGTCTGACATTACTTTTTAGTTTTTAGCAATAAGTTAAATGACACTATTACTGACACTACTACTATTACTGATATTGTATTATTTTTGTACAATTTTAGTGTTCAACAATCCACACTTGTACTGTCGTAACATTTAGTGTCTTCTGTCAATTAGAAATCCCGTTACTGTGTTGTCAATTTCCCGTGTCGTCTCACACAGTGGACTCAAACCGGAGTCGGTCACAGCCTAATGGGGCAGCTTGTTCTCTGTTGTTTTAATTCCGGCTTATCAGATCGCCGCGGCCTTTTGTGTTCGCTCTACATATTCTATGTTATGATTATGACACAGTTTCTTTAATTAGTTAGAGAAATATTAATACCTTAGCGGTAGCCTGGCGGTTTGACCCTTGCAAGTAAAGGGTCGTGGGTTTGAATCTCAGACCCCTGTTTTTTCGTATTTATTTTCATTTTCGTATAGATTTTAGAGACAGAGAGAGAAAGAGAGAGAGAGAAAGTTCGCGCATCACTTTCCAGGTAAAATCTATTTTACTCTCTCTCCCTCTAACATCGTACCGTCTAAATTCCCGAGGACTAACTACACCGTGAGCGATCTAACGAGAGAAAATATTGCACAGCGACATGAAGCAACGCAATGTTGTTGCAGAAGTTCTCTATCCATATCGTACAGTCACGAACCGGGATTGTTGAGCCACTTGCTACTGTTCGCCATTTAGACGTGTAATCAATGGCCGATGTGATTGACAGATGTTAGCTATTGGATTAGTATTACACGACCAAGTTACAAACATAGGTAAGTGGCTCAATAATCTTTGTTCGCGATGGTACCTACTGAAAAGACACCTGTGCCTGCAATACATGATAACTACAAACATACATCATACCTGTAATCTCAAATGAGGTAGGCAGAGCACACGAAACAATAAATATACAAAACCATGACTATTTTACGTTTCGTAGCCATTTCTAGCATATTTTATAGGTTTAGAGTTGGCAGGTATAAAGGGTGACAAGTTGTTAGCTTGTCGCGTAAAACATAATCTTAACAGATTTCCATAATGCGAGAAATGGAGAGGGGGACGTATTAAAACTGGATTATTATATTTAACATTAAACTACCGTGAGACTCACTCATCTTATAAAATACGGATAACTCACGTTATAAATCGAGTTTAGCTCGACATGTTTCGGACTAATTCGTAGCCCTTCATCTAGGAGCCGCGGCAGCTGCTGCTGCCAAACGCGCCTCGGCTCTCTTCGCGCGACTTCGCGTCGAGCACGAGCAGTCGCGCGAAGAGAGCCGAGGCGCGCCGTTCGCGTTTGGCAGCAGCAGCTGCCGCGGCTCCTAGATGAAGGGCTACGAATTAGTCCGAAACATCTCGAGCTAAACTCGATTTATAACGTGAGTTATCCGTAATTTATAAGATGGATTATTATAATTTTTACTAGTACTCGTACTTGGCTGTATTTTCCCGTGCTGTCACCTTCCAGTGGAATTGGGATCCCGCAATGGAGCCCCAGTTAGTCAATTTGCGGAGTGCAATTTCGCCGACCCGCGCGTGTTTGCAGGCAGATATTAAAAGTGCGGAGTTTGCCAAAGTTCGCGAGAGAGTGCGCTGTTGCAACGAAATGAGATTAATAAAACTGAGAACTGTGGGTTACGAACTAAGCCGCACTTTCTGTCATTCCTTTTTAGGATTCCGTAGAGGCCAAAAAATTGCGTTTGGTTAATGGGAACCCCTTAAATTATTTACTTCATTTTGTTTTTAGTTTTCTTGCAATAACAGCAACAGAAATTACTTACATAAGTCATGGTAATAGGGTTTTTGAAAATTTTTTAAAATATATTTTTAATCAATTCTTCTTTATGTAATAAACACGATATATTAGTATTTTCGGATTCTTGTCTGTATTAATATAGAAAATAAAATATTAAAGTTAAAATACTCAAACTCGCGCGAAAAACGCTGTTTAGAAAATGGAGTCAGTCACATGACGTCTGTGACGTCACAGGCAGGTAAACAAAGGTGACAATCTGTCAATGAAATAGTAAACACATGAGCTTTGTCATCTTTGTTTATCATCAATCAATCATATTTAATTTTTCTATAATCTATAAGGATGGCCACAAATTATAGTTTATTTTTAATGTTGTCAAAGATTCTATTCAACTATCTACCTATCCGGTCCTTGAGATACCTCGTGGCAACAGACGGACAGACAGCGAATTCTTAGCTATAAGGTCCCGTTTTTACCCTCTGCGTTCATACAAAACCCTACAAACAAAATGATTTACCTCCAAATTACTCCCGACTGTCAGCCTGACAGCTCCCAGAGGTATTATGACAGACGATGAGATTACGGCGAAGCCAGATCCGGCGCCGCCTTATTGCATCGGAAACGGAGATACCCGAGCCGCGCTCGGAAACGTTCGTCTTTTGCTCGCGCGCCACCGGCGAGGAAGCGATTAGCTATGTTCATACATACATACAGTCAAGGAAATTTATAATATAACTGTGCCAATTTGTACCTTTTCACAAGAAATGTCACTATGACATACCATACTCTCTACTAATCAAAGCAATATGAAACTCACTATGAAAAGGTTCAAAGTGGCCTAGGTATCAATTTCCTTGACTGTGCAATCAAGCATTTATTCCCAAATGTGGTAGGCAGAGCAAGTGACATAGACAAGACCATTATTATCACTATATCACGCATCGCAGCCACTTCTGGCATAGTTTTAAGTTTGCAAAGATAGAAGAGATAGAATAGTGACAGGTTGCTAGGCTGTCGCCTAAAACATACCTAAACCTATTTCCTTAGTCGCCTCTTACAGCATCCACGGAAAAAATGGAGAGGTGTTATTCTATGCCGACACCACACGGCTCATGTTCATACATAGGTACCTTCATCAATTATTGTTCCCAAATGAGGTACGCAAAGCGATGAAATGCTACGTAGACAAAACCTTGAGTATTTCACTCTTCGTGACCGCTTCTCGATCGAATTTGATATTTATCACGAGCTATTCGGTGAAGGAAAACATCGTGAGGAAACCTACACACAGCGACGAAGTAGTTCAACGTTGTGTGTGAAGTTCCCAATCCGCATTGGGCCCGCGTGGGAACTATAGCCCAAGCCCTCTCATACTTAGAGAAGGCCTGTGCCCTGCAGTGGGACGTATACATATAGGCTGATGATGATGATGATGATGACCGCTTCTAGCATTTTTTTTGGTTTTGAGTTGGCTGGTATAATAGTGACAGGTTGCTAGCCTGTCGCCTAAGATATACCTTAACCTGTACCCTTAGGCCCTGCGCAGACGACACACTATCCGCGACGGACTTTTTAGTCTGTGAAAATAGACCCTATGAAATTAAATGCAGTAGTACACGACGCGCAAAAAGTCCAGCGCACATTGCATACAATCTTTTTGTGCGCCGCAGACTCGATCGCGCAAAAAGTCTGTCGTCTGTGTTGCACCTTAGTCGCCGCACGGAAGAGATGGAGAGGTGCAGAGCGCCTAGTGTATCTAATCAAAACGTTCATGGTTTCGATAACGATTTCGTTTGCGAATTAACGCGAAGAATTTACATATGGCGACGTGTCGACCGCGGCAGTTGTGCAAACTTTAAACACTTGAGACTCACTCATAGCATAGTGAAATAAACAGATTTTATATCGAGATTAGCTCGACATGGCTGTGCGTCTATCCGCTGCCGTGGCGCGTAGCTCCAGATGATGGGTCACGGATTGGCCAGGAACATGTCGAGCTAATCTCGATATAATAAGTGAGTAGATCTGTTTAATTTACCAGTTGTGCAAACGTTCCGCTTGGAAGCGCTGTCTCAGTTTCCATGCAATTTCGCAAACGATATTGTTATCGAAATCATGATCGTTTTCATTACACTGAGAGCACTCAGTTCTAAGGCCCTGCACAGACGACGGACTATCCGCGACGGACTTTTTAGTCTGTGAAAACATAACCTATGGGATTATATGCTGTAACGCACACGACGCGTAAAAAGTCCGGCGCACAATGCATACAATCCACGCAGACTTTTTGTGCGCCGCAGACTCGCTCGCGCAAAAAGTCTGTCGTCTATCTGCCCCTAAACCTGAGACCCGGCAGATTAGCAATAGTTGACATAGTTGTGCGAAAATCGCTTAAAACGCACTTGAGTTACGCCACCCTTAAAGTCAATTACTGCACCCCAAACACCTACGGCCTTATAATCGGCAACTTCTTCCAGCCCTTGCCGCTGACAATATAATAACGACCCGCCTATCATTATAGCCCCTTCGGCGAAACAATATTAACTTCCACCCCTAGCAAAAAACAACACTAACTCCTTACAACAGGGTTGGGATTACCCCATCGAGCTCCGATACTTAGGCCCTTTGGTGATGGGTGTATTTTATTGGATAACTTTGGTCCACTGGCTGCATGTATAGCTGTCTCGCTCGCTCCCCTTTTTCTTGTACCGCTGTTGTTTCTTCTGCGTGTTTGTAGAGCGAGAGGGAAGATATTGGGATCGATTGGGCTCCTTCAAGATTAGGTAACGGTTTGCGTTCGGATATGTATTGAAGGTTGCTTTATTTTCTTAGGTGTGATTTAGCGTTGTTGGTTGCAGTTTTTTCAAGCGCATTTAATCAACGGGATTTAGTCCCGTTTGGTGTCGGGTCTAGAACAGCACCTCTCCATTTCTTCCGTGGTTGTCGTAAGAGGGGACTAAGGAAATAGGTTTAGGTATGTTTTAGGCGATAGGCTAGGAATATTACCTCTTCCATCTGTTTTCAAACCTAATAATAATAATAGTCCTCCTCATCGTTCCGATGATGGCGACCCCGGCTGTCTATAGTATTGTATTAAAAAACTATGTTCTAGCATGAGCCCTGATATGGCTCGCTAGTCCAAACTTCGTTTTAAATATTCTATTGCAAGGTATGCAGCACAGTTGACCTTGAGAGTTATAAGTATAGGTGTAGGAGGGCTTAGGTCTTTCCTTACGTTCCTGGCGTTTAAGGTCTATTAGTCTCAGCCGTTCAGCGTCAAATGCTTTGGTAGATGTATAGATAGTACTTCGCCACGAAGACCTCTGCATGGCGAGCTCCTCCCAACCTGTAGGGTCAATAGCACACGCGTGCAGATGTTTTTTCAGAACGTCCTTATAGCGCAGGTGCTGACCACCATGCCTCCGTTTACCCTTTGCTAACTCTGAATAAAAAACAATTTTGGGTAAACGGCAGTCAGACATGCGGAGGACGTGTCCGCACCACCTGAGTTGGCGCTGCATGAGTAAAGCCTCCACGCCAAGCATCCCAGATCGGCGCAAAACTTCAGAGTTAGGAATATGGTCCTGCCACTTAATCTTGAGAATGCATCTCAGACATCTTAGATGGAATGAGTCGAGTTTTTTAATGTCCTTATCTTTACCTCTTCCATCTGTTTTCAAACCTAAAAGTCCTAAAACGATGCTAGAAGTGGCTGCGAAGCGTGAAATACTCGTAAGTAATCACGTATGCAATCATTATGTCTATTTCATGTTTTGTGTGCTCTGCCTATATAAGATAAGCAGAGCACACGAAACATGACATAGACAAAATAATGACTACTTCAAGCTTCGCAGCCACTCCTACAAAAGTTTAAGTTTAAGATTAGATGGAAGAGGTATACCTACCTAATACTGATAGGTAGCTAGTCTGTCGCCTAAAGCATACCTAAACCTATTTCCTTAGTCGCCTTTTACGACATCCACGGAAGAAATGGAGAGGTGCTTTTCTGTCCCGACACCACACAGGTTTAAAGGTTTTTAAGCTAAAGGCGCTGCGCAGACGACTGACTTTTGTGCGATCGAGTCTGCGGAGCGCCAAAGTGATCATCTATACTATTATTATCAGAGATCGGAAAAAATTGCGACATTGTTTGCAATAATGTGGACATGACTCCAAAATTAATCAAACTGTTAATTAATTATTCATTGAAGTGTAATGTTAATTTTTGGCGATAATAGTTTAATTATAAAGTGCTTATAAACACGTATATACTATAATAACTTTAAAAAACATGACGTTACGACGACGATGAATTACATAAATAATTATTAGCAAGTGGTTCGTATTTAAAATGGGTATCGTTTCCGTAAATATTTATATACTTATAATAAATAAATAACGATTTGGAAAAAAAGTACTGACAATTTTTTTACATAAACCATTATTTTAACAAACTTTTGTATTCATTGGCTAGAAATTTAATTATTTATGTCAAGTACAAAATTAAAATAATGATGCTAGAAGTGGCTGCGAAGCGTGAAATAGTTATAATCAAGGTTATGTCTATTTCACGTTTCGTGTGCTCTGCCTACGCCATTTGAGAACGTAGACGTGATTATATGTATGTATGTTTGTATGTAAAAAATTAATTAACTGAATTAATTTTGGAGTCATGTCCACATAATTGCAAACAATGTCGCAAATTTTTCCGATCTCTGATTATTATAAAGCGGAAGAGTTTGTTTGTTTTTTTGTTTGAACGCGCTAATCTTTCAAACTACGAGTCCGAATTAAAAAAATATTTTTGTGTTGGATGGACCATTTATCGAGGAAGGCTCTAAGCTATACAACATCACATTGAACCGGACCGAGGAAATATTGGAAAATGTGGAAAAACTGAGAAAATTGGTCACTCTTCCACGCGGACGGAGTCGCGGGCACAGCTAGTAATTAATAATGTATTAATTATTCCACAGTAAACAATACGCTATCTTCTCACATGTGATAGTTGTGGCGTCTTTTGTTGGGTTTAGCGTAATGGCTCCTCTACATGATGGGCCATCATGATGGTCCATCGTAGTGGGCCACCATATAGAGGGCGTAGTGGCGTAGGCCCGCTTGTGGTGCGTACGATGGCGGCGGAATGGCCGCGGTGTCGGTTTCCGCCCACACATCAAAGGTAGTGGGCCAGAACAACTGAACATCGCCATTGTGTAGATCCTTTTCATCCATCGCATGGCCATTTTGCTGGACAAGCGCTGGCCCATCATGTAGAGGAGCCATGACACCTCTCCATTTCTTCAATGGATGCCATAAAAGGCGACTAAGTAAATAGATTCTAGTGTATTTTATCCGACAGGCTGGTAACCTACCACTATTTATCTCTCTTAACTCATAACCTGAAAATATGCTAGGATTGGCTACGAAACGTGAAATAATCATGGTTTTGTCTATGTAGCGTTTCGTGGGTTCCGCGTTTGAGAATACGGGCGCGTTATATGTATGTATGTATGTTTGTAGTGACAGTTTACAATTTACAAGCCTGTCGCCTAAGACACATACATACATACATACAATCACACCTGTAAACCCAACCGGGTTAGGCAGAGCACACAAAACGCTACATAGACAAAACGATGACTATTTCACGTTTTGTAGCCACTTCTAGCATAAAATGTGCCTAAGGCACACTTTTACTAATTTCCTTAGTCATCTCTTACGACATCCACGAGAGATATTGTAATTATGCGAGAAGTCGCTGCGAAGCGTGAAATAGCCATAATCATGGTTGTGTCTGTCACGTTTAGTGTCTCTGCCTACCCCATTTGGGAACACTGGCGTGATTGTATGTATGTAATCCTAATTAAGCCTATCTGTTCGCGACAAGTCAATTAAACATCCACTTTACAAAAACTCCACAAATTGTTACGAAAACGATTAAACTGTAATTACACCGTTTGACCCAAACCCCTTTTCCCGAAACAGAACTATCCCCAAACATCAATCACTCAAACCGAGTTAATCCAGAACCAAATTAACTACAAACGATCCCTAACAAACCAACTCAACCAATAATTGACTTTGTTACCACTCAGCAGAGTTTAATTTCAAATAAACTATTCTGCCGTTCTAACATTCCCCAAACCAAAACCAACTCTACAACAGAGGAATAAAGCTTAATTCTCTTTGCGGATGTTCCCTTCATCTCTTGATTTCATTCTATCTTCCCATCATTTACCGCTTCCCGGCACCAAATGACCTAACTCCATGTCTTTGTGAGCTAATTTAGATTTTAACTCGCGCGGGTACGGTTTAAAGTTGTTTGCGCCTGTGTAGAGGCTTACGAGGAAGTTGATATCATTCATTAGAGCTGTATTTAAGCTCTATTAGGCGTAAGTAACAGCTTTTTATGGGTTTTAGGGGAGAGCGGGGAGAAGGGGGTCGGGGCAAAGCACGCGTGAAGTGTAGCAAAATGGGTAAAGCCTTCGCTGTAACTAGCGACCTGCCGCGGCTTTGCACAGTTCTCTACTCATATTATTTTTATGTAAAAGTTTACCTACTTACTTTGTTTTTGTCAAGACAGGAGAACATATTAAACCTAGCGAAATAAGTATGTTTGTAGTTTAAATCACAAAACATTACCATAGTCAAAAGCATTACTATTTCACGGCTTGTGTGTGAGTTTCAAAAAAATTGTACATAAATTAAGGGTTAATAAAAACAAAATCACGATCGCGTCTTTTGTGTAACGAAAATTACCTATACAAAATGTATGGGTAATTGTCGTTACACAAAAGAATCAATTAACTTTTGTTTTTATTAAAGCCCTTAACTATGTACAATTTTTTTGAAACTCACTCTTGTACCCACTTTTATTATATTTTTAGGTTTCTATTTAGATAAAAGAGCTATTATAGCGACAGGTTGCTAGCTTCAAGCCTTAAACATACTTGAACTTATTTTGTTTAGTCTCCTCTTGAGACACCCACGAAAAAATGGAAAGGTGCTAAATCAGAGCCCAACACCGCGTCCGGTTTAACCCTTAGCCAGGCAGTGGTCATATAGGGACCACATGGTAATTTATTTTTTTGTGACCAGCAGAGGCTATATATGGACTGCAAACTGTCATTATTGGATTGTCTATGAACCAGTCGATTACGCAACGAAAAAAAAAATTAGTTGGCAGAACAAAAGTTTGACATTTCATCGTTCTCAAATGCAAATTTCGCGTTAACGGGTGATTTTAAGCAATTAGTGAAAGAAAAAAAAGAAATATGGTGAATAGAAATACGGTAAGTGGTAACTGTTGTTATTTTATAATAGCATATAAGTATGTTTATTGTTGTCATTTATGGGTTTATTACAAAATCGGTTATTTTAGGAAATAATAACTGCTAAATTAAGTGGTCCCTATATGACCACTGCCTGTGTGTGCTGCGTGTTTGTGGTCCATATATGTCCACTGCCCGGCAAGCAATTTACAGTACTATTAAGGGTAAACTACGATTAAATCTTTGATGACTAAACTCACTTAAACAAATTAAATATGCTAGAAAATTTCATACCTCGTTTGATATTTTCAGAAAATATGAAAACCACATAGCAAGCGTTCGTGAAATGGAAATGTGAAGCAATAGCAATGGCACTATGGCACTATGTCCAGCACCATGTTTTGTTGACTATCACCGTGTTCATGAATAAATATAACATGTTTTGATTATTTTTACCGCGTTCTTTAATAAAATTACACATTATCTTAGTTCTAGTGGTTTTATTTATTTAACGATTAATTAAAGGCAAGTAAAGTCTAACCCTTAACAGATGAGTTTTTACTTGACGGGCAGTGGCCGCATATGGACCACTTTTTTTTTTGGTGACGGGCACTGGTCATATATGGACCACCGGGTTTTTTTTATAAAATAGTTAATTAAAAAAAAAACAAGAAATCACTTTTTTCATAATCCTTTGATCTACCAAAATCCATATTCAAAAGGAAATAAATCGCTAGGCCTGGCTAAGGGTTAAGGACCGATTTCAGTTTCTGTGTTATAACAAAAGCCAAACAACAGCCAAGAAGGTGGAATGATTTTCATAGGGCTTGATGACGAATGCGTCATCTTTTAATTAATTAAATGAATTATTAAAACAATTGACTACTATTATCATTTGCAAACGACGATGCCTTCGCATAGGATCATAAAAAATTAACACAGGTGGCTGCAGGATTTACGAGCATTTGCTGCCATAGAGATAAATCCAGTAAAAGATTTTATATCCCTTCACATAACTCAGTAAGCTCTAATTGTAAATGTACTTTGTAACATTCTCATTCTGACACCATTATTGTGCAAACACCAATATTGGGTGCGCGCACTCAATAAGCAGTCGGCCGGCGTCGCGCAACTCAATAAAAACTCAATAAAACTCGCGCAAACATCTCGCCGGGGGCGCAGGGGTGAGCGCACTCAATACTCATCCGCAAAGACGAGTGTGAGATCTTACAAAATTTTAAACGTATAATAATGTTTTCTACGCACCAAAAACCTTGCTATGACTAAATGCGATTCAGTTTAGATCCTAGGCTTAGCGTCTAGTGTAGTGAAATCGGTCAAGAGTTCAATGTTTCACCAAACAAACAATACATGCAAATAAATAGAAAACTAAAAAAAACTATCTAAGGCTCGAAAACGTGAAGCCAGTAGATTCTCGTATTTTGCATTATTATTGCTGTCTTGTTTGCCAACAGGAGTGGAACGCAAAAACACTTACCTCAACCGCTTTGACTATGATATTTTTTCCATCTATTAAATTAAAACACCTGTTTCCTGTGTGGTGTCGGGCTAAAATAACATGTCTCCATTTCTTCCGTGGATGTATGTAATAAAAGACGACTAAAGAAATAGGCTTCTAGGTATGCTTTTGGCGACAAGCTAGCAACCTGTCACTATTATACTACACCTTCCATCTGTTTTCAAACCAAAAATTTTGCTAAAAGAGGTAGTGAAGCGTGTTATAGTCATAATCATGGTTTTGACTATGTCACGTTTCGTGTGCTCTGCCTACCCCATTAGGTAATACAACGTGATGTTATGAAAACACATTCAAACTAAAGTATTATAGTGAGATCTTAATTTTTCGTCCCATCCTCATCCTCATCTTCATCCGCACGCCGGCCCCACTATTCGCCCCTAATCGCCCGTCGGCAAACAAACAGTCCCTTTATTAGGGAGCGGATCACTTAAACGTTCTTGATAGTTGAGCAACTTTCAAGAGCGTTTAAGTGATGTGCCGGCGTTGACTTGTTTTGACGCTCCAAGGAAAAAAAAATGGTTGACATGATAATTTTAAGGTTTCTGTAACTTGAAAATCATTTCTGATATCTAGACTGTGTCTGTGTCGAATTAATATTACAATGATTTAAGGATCAATTTGACCAAACGAAAACAAAAATTTTGTCTTAAAATAATTCACTTCCGAAAAATCAAATGAAAAACTGATTCACTTGCGATTAGGTTGAGTGAATTGTTCCTAGACAACATTTTATTTTCGTTTGGAATGCACCCTGTGTTTGGTAAAAGAGGTATCTGCTATAGTGATAACTTGCTAACCAATGTGAACCCCAGTCGCCTCTTACGACATCCTCAGAAGAATAGAAAGGTTATTAAAGATTCTAAATAAGTGACAGGCTAAATTGCCAACGACTCTTTAACCTCACAGCAAAACCATTCCATTAAATTTATAAAATAAAATCCGGGGCACAATGAGCCTACAGCCGTCACCCCTGACGAAGGTAGTATCACTGTCCCCGACATTGTGGAAAGCTTTCAATCGCAGCCCCGAATCAATTTAAAAGGTCACTAATTGTCTAGTTACCCGACCACAGACTTATATCCAAATAGATGACTCAAGTGTATGTAACATCGCGAACAGGGATTGTTGAGCCACTTACCTATGTTTGTTACTTGGTCGTGTAATAATAATCCAATAGCTGACATTGTCTGTCACATCAATTATTGATTATACGTCTAATTGTAATTATGCGTCTGAACTGTGGCAAGTGGCTCAACAATCCCGGTTCGTGACTGCACTTCGCGTGCCAAAAAGGAGCCAAAAGGGAGACCAATGCTCTTCCTTTGACGCAACTTCATTTAGTTTTGTACCACTTAGATTAGGTTTAACTGCCTAGAGACGGAACAACTTGAATAAGGCGGCGTCTTTGAATCAGTTTCACTCGGACTGTCAATTCCCATCACTAAAGCGCTCATGTGACGTTACAGTAGGTAGAGAAAAAGCGGCGCTTGGTTTTCATACAAATGTAGGACTCGCGGTATCTATTTCAATACAAGTCTGTGTACCGGACAGAGTTGTAAAAAGCAATCGAAAACAAATTACTTAACCTCGATGGAGTTATCATTGCATTGTCTGCTGTGTCCAGGCTGGCAATAGCGTGGTTTTTGTAGTTAAAAGTAATTGAATTGGATTGATTTGTTGAAATTAGACTAATAACTTGTACGTTTATTGACGTTGCGGTTTCGGGTTACAACGCCTCAATTCTTCCGTGGATGAAGGGGTGACTAAAGAAATTGATTTATGTGACTAAGTAACCTATTACTAATTATACCTTGTTTAATAGCAGTTTAACACAAAAAATAAGTACCTACTAACAGTGGCTTTTAACGTGAAATATTCATGGTTTTGTCTATGTAACGTGTCGAGTCGTCTGCCTACCTCATTTGGGATGCAGGCGTGACGTTATGTGCAGATTTACAATGCGCAGTAATTAAGTAAGTAAGCAATTAAATGCAGAAAAAACACGAAATAAAAATACATAAAGATGATGAAATAATTTCTTTTTAATTTTCTAGTGACGTAGAAACAACAAAAAAAATGTTTCGTGTTTAGAATAACACCTCTGCATTTCTTCCGTGGATGTTTACATCATAGGTTCAGCTATATTTTAAGTGACAAGCTAGAAACCTGTCACTATTAGGTACATCTGCCAACTTAGAACCTAAAAAATATCCTAGAAGTAGTCACCAAGCTTGAAATAGTCATGGGTTTTACTATGTATGGTCTCGTATGTTCTGACTACCCACTACCCATCTTAGAATACTGGCGTGTGTATATTTATATATGTATGTAAAAAGTTCCATACGACGCATCTCAATACTATCATACAAATAAACACCCCTGGACTTACTTCCATGAACCGTGAAACAGCCACGAAATTTGTTTTGCTCCATTCACACGTCATTACGGCAGCGTGGGGTTAGCGGCTAGCCCGGGTTAGCGTTAGCGATCGACACGCGTTAGATACAGTTACATTATAATTGGGGCTTCGGATGGCATTAGTTCTCATGAGGGTGGTTTTGTATTTGTGATGGAGTGAAATATTCACTGCCATCGCGAATTTTGCTCATGGAGCAACTCAAAAGGAACTAGTCACAAATTGAAATTAGTAAAGAGTTGCTTTTGAGCGTCACCGCCCATACATTCTAGGCACCAACTAGTTAGTTGAACTAGTTAAATTGATCACGAAAGACACGGCGTGCCGGTCGCTACTGGTGACCCGTGTTTCTTTGTTTTTGTAGCCATTTTAGCGACTCTGTCACTAGCTTGACAACTTTTGCTTTAGACTTATCGACTAGCAATGTATTGAAGAGATTAGGTTATAATTAAAATACATATCGGCGCAATATCGTACAATATCGTACATTTTGATTTAAAAAAAATAGGAAAAAAAAAACTCGTCTTCGTCAAGTTTCTTTGGAACAAAAATAGCTTTTAGTGACAAAGTTGCTAACTTGGCAACACTGCGAATCTGCTCTGTGATTTGGTGGTGCATTTGATTAGTATAATTACGCCTTCCATTTTTTCTTGACTTCATTTAAACATCAAAAAAGCTTGTAAAAAGTCAAAGATCGAACTTTATCACAGTAAAATCTTAACATTCGATGTGCAAGTGACATTAAATCGTGGGGTGGAAACAAAATTACAATTATTAGGTACATTACGTAAGCCCCCGCACTCAGTTACAAAAAATCATTAACTTTATATTAAGTTTACACAAAGAAACAGACGGCTAACTAAAAGGCAGGCAAACAAACTCCCCTCGGAATCAATCTGCTACAAAGCTTGAGATCAACAGTCAAAAACAAATAGCTTATTATTTCCCCACCAACACAAGAAGACCTTTCAATTACACGTACAAGATATTGTACAAACTTCTAACCGCTGTAACTTAAAAAATACCTTCACTATTTAATTAAAATTTACACCAAAACGTTGCGAATTTAATCAATTTGTTAGAAATTCCCAAAAAATTACATACAAAAATCACAAACAACAAAAAAAAATTTTTTTGTTGTACCTTGCTATCACGTCAGTGTTTTAGTTATTGAGGAGAGGTCAAGCAAGACTGGCGGGTGTCACGTGTCGACACGTGGCGTTGAGACGAGCGTTGCGCCGCGGCGCGTGGCTGGTCGCGTAATGAGCTGTGCTTTAGTTGACTGAAGCTGAGGTTGGACCATCATCAGTGTGAACCCACAGTGGACCAAAAAATCAGAGTAAAAAAAAAATTATGTCAATGCCATTAACCGTTACCATAATATGTTATTGAACCGTCAAAAATAATAATTTTATAGTAGTAAGGGTATTTTTTGCACAGCTGTTGCTACAAGTACTTCGAAAAGACCATGATTGCCAAGAAGAAGAAAGAAGAAGAAGCTGGGAGAAACTTGGCACAAAGTCATTATCATGCATATATTTACCACTAAACAGGACATAGAAATATTTATTTTTAATACGGTTTTAGTTACATTGACGTTTCGATCGCGTTACAGTGGCCGTGTTCACGAGCAGGCCAAATTAAGCTAAATACGATTGCTATACATACATAATTATTTGCTTCGTTACTCTACAACAAGTCTTTAAAATCGAATAGGGTGGCTAGAGCACACGACATGCTTTATAGACAAACCCTGTCTAGATATATTATTGTCCACTATTAACATAATTTTTAGGTTTTATGTAGGTAAATTACAATAAAGCTTATAAATAACTTATACTAAAAACAAACTTAACTAGAACTAAAATTAGAGATAAAAAATTTCTCCCAAATCGCCGCCAATAAGGAGGGTGCCCAGAAGGATGGCAGCATTGCCACGTTGTATGGCAATGCTGATTCGCTGGGCGAAATAATGGCCAGCCTTCTGGTCACGGGAGGCCTCTATGAGGCGCGCCGAAAGTTCTTTGAAAATGCTTTTATGTTAGATAAAATAAGTAATAGGTTGCTAAAATATAAATAATCCTGTTTAATTACGAGTATGACACGTAAAAGATTATAAGACGTCAACGTTTAGCTCATCACAAGTTTATGCGTTGATGTCAGAGAATGCGTAAGTATGATTAAATTATACACCTTCATAGAATACACAGGTTATCCAAAAGTCCCTCATCCGCGCTATGTGCAAATTTATGTACAACTCCCCATAAACGTATAAATGTACATCTAGGTGTACGCCGCCGGCCGTTAATTGACTTATTGTGCGCGGAGACCGCTTTATTATTAATTGGTTACGGATTTTGTGCAAATTTTTGCACAAAAATGGAGTTATTTTTTCGTTATTAAATGCAATGTCTGCTTCTGTTATTATTGTGGATGGCTCTATAGTAGTAAATAATTTGGTTAATTTTATAAAAATGGAACAGTAAAGTTGTGCATAAAATACTAATTGGTT
Organism: Adoxophyes honmai; assembly: GCA_005406045.1. Taxonomy (NCBI): domain Eukaryota; kingdom Metazoa; phylum Arthropoda; class Insecta; order Lepidoptera; family Tortricidae; genus Adoxophyes; species Adoxophyes honmai. Next base: position 155,480 of record BHDV01028675.1, read on the forward strand.
GAAGGTAAATACAAGTTTTTGCGCGATACTATATTGAATCCTATCACAATAAAGAAACCTTCAGATGGACTGCAAAAGCTCTTTGTGATTGATAGAGATTCTGATCATTCGGAACAGCAACATTAGTAAGGAAAACGAATTTAAATTTCAACACAACAATAACAACAATTTATAATTACGAAATTTTGTGAGTGTGTGTGTTTTGTGTGTGTGTACATGTTTGTTGCTTACGCCTAAACGGGGGGACCCACTGTAATGAGATTTGGTAAAAGCAATTAGCGTAGGTACATCCAGGATTAAAACATAGTCACTGTTTATCCCGGAAAAGTACATAGATCCCGTGGGATTGCGATAAAACAGACAGAGTCATGGGCAACAGCTGGTTAGTATTATAAAATATCAATGTTTAACCAAAGTCAACATGTTTTCGGTTTAGACTAGCAACCTGTCCGCAGACTTATATTTAACTAGATACCGCGAGTTCCTGCATTTGTATGAAAACCAAGCGTGTCACTTTTTCTCGGCGGTAGGTATCGTCACATGAGCACTTTAGTGATGAAAATTGTCAATCCGAGTGAAACTCATTCAAAGATGATGTCGCCTTATTCAATATATCCTGTTTCTAGGCAGATAAACCTAATCTATACTTTAGACCGATAGGTACTTAAAAGATGGTAAACAATCTTGACATGTCTTTTTATTGAAATACACAGTCTAAAAATGAAAATCGTTACACTATACAATTCAATTATGAAAGTAAATGATTTTTTTCATACCTAAATTGTAAAATGTAAAGATTTTGATTTATAAAGTGTATGTTTAAATAAAAAGACACGTCAAGATTGTTTACCATCTTTTAAGTACCTATCGGTCTATAGTATAAGTGTTATAAAACTAAATAAAATCGCGTCAAAAGAGGAGCATTGCTCTTCCTTTTGGCTCCATTTTGGCACGCAAAGTACCATCGAACCAATTGATTCCTGACCCACCATAGAACTTATTCACAGTGAACGTCATAGTGACATTGCATTGCCTGACAAAGGAAATGTTTATGACGTTTATGCTGACAACGTTCTGCGGTGGGTCAGGAATCAGTTGGTTCGATAGTACATACACTTGAGTCATCTAGTTCGATATAAATCTGTGAACCTGTCACTATTATACTACCTCTTACAACTGTTTTCAAACCTAAAATTATGGTAGAAGTGGCAGCGAAGTATGAAATAGCTATAATCATGGTTCTTCCTATGTCACGTTTCGTGTGTTCTGCTTACCCCATTTGGGAATATAAGCGTGATTGTACGTTATGTTGATAGTCAAGCCAAAACTCCAATTTGGCCCACACCGCATTATAAATTTGTAATCGCGTCAATGGTAACGAGACACCTTGAGAAACTTATCGACTGTGAAATAGGTAAACATGTAATCTAATATGTCTTAACAGATGACCAGGCGGATCGATGCTGACTTCTTTTATTCCGACAATCGGCATTGTTGCGCATTTCATACGAAGGCAGAAAAGTCGGGTAGATAGTAAAGTAAAGTAAAGTAATTTATTTATTACCATAAAAGATATTACACGTGAGATAAACCGATGGCCCTTGCACTAGACACAAGGTCTGTATCGCAAGTGCCAGATTAATAAATATCTAAGGTGCTTAAATGCTGAAACAATGGGTGGATCTATATCTGGAAAAGTAACGTTTTTAACCCATGCCCATTAGAACAAAACATTCCGGGCAAATAATTTTAGGACAAACTATGTTAGAGTTGCCGTGTGGTGTCGGGATAGAATAACACTTCTCCATTTCTTCCGTGGATGTCGTAAGAGGCGACTAAGGAAATAGGTTTGGGTATACTTTAGGCGACAGGCTAGCAACCTGTCACTATTGTACCTCTTCCATCTTTGAAACCTAAAACTATGTTAGAAGTGGCTGCGGAGCGTGATATAGTCATAATTATAGTTTTGTCTATGTCACGTTTCGTGTGCTCTGCTTACCCTATTTGGGAACATAGTTCATGACTTGCGTTGCGTTCTACCACTTCCATACTACGAGTAGGTATATGACAGTTCAGTGTCGTTTCAATACAACAACAGGGATCAATTTTTTAATTGCTTTTTGTGAATTGTATTGAGTTTCACCACAGATAAGTCATTAAGTCATTATAAAGACCTGCACATAGCGCTTCAAGCGTCAAGTCTCACTTTCATACGTTTAATTTAGATACTTATAAGTACAGTCAGAGAAATTGAATGTTTAACAGGATGAGATACTTTCAAAATTGGCCTTATTATTATTTTATAATCAGCTTGAGCACTTCACACACATCTTAATTGTAAGCTCGCCATCCAAACAAGGTCTTTCTCCGCAACTCGTAACTCGCTAATTTAATTCCCGACGCCGCCATACTCGCTGCTAAGAGGTTAATTAGTATTTGTCAGCTACGACACCCTAACTCCTAAACGAACTAAGCAACCCTCCACCTACAAAGTTAAAGAAACCCTACGACTTCGCTACAGGGTGTGATTTCCCTCGACTCGCGCGGCAGTTGCGACGTTGCCTCGGCTCGCTGGGTTGAAGTTTGCAGAATCTTTCATTTACTTTAGTATAATTAAGTCTTTAATAAAACGAGAGATGGCGTTTGGAGCGCTAATTGCCGTAATTATGTAATTAAGCGATTTGGTCTGCTGTTAAGTCGTTATGGCGGCGATTTTTAATTTCCACGTCTAAGACGCCATTTACTGCGGTTGTGAATAACCTCGGATTATGTTGACGCGAAAAATGCTGAGTAAAATGAGTAGACTTAATTTCAGTTATTGGATAGCCTGCGGTTGACGAATCGAATAACAGATTTTATTTGGAGTTCTGTGGCGCTATTGTCTAACGCACCAAAAATCTACATCGGTTTCAAGGAGGAAAGCGATCTAGGTCTCATGCGTCACGGTAAAGAAAGTGCTTTTGTGTAACCGGATAACGATTTTAAGAGCATTACGCAGAAGGAATTTTTTGTAAATCATTCGTTCGATTTGCTTTAAGGTCCGACCACACCGCAGCTTAAAATCCGGTCTCGCTGCGGAATCGCAGTGTCGCGTCGTTTTCGCACCGGTTTCGCCGCATGCTCCCACACCGCAGCTTAAAATACGCTGTCGCACCGTAAATTGATCTGCGTAAAAATCGCAAAAAATATTACAAGGAGATCTTATGGCAGACACCACACCGGTGACGTAAAAAACGCAGCTGTCTTGTAGATGCAGCGATTTTTACGCTAAGATTTGCGAATCGGGGTTTGGAAGGTTTGCGACAAAAAGATTATCGTGACACACGTCATTGCGATTCCGTTCCGTCACCGTTTTTTAAGCTGCGGTGTGGGGAGCACGCGGCGAAAACGGTGCGAAAACGACGCGTCACTGCGATTCCGAAGCGACACCGGATTTTAAGCTGCGGTTTGGTCGGACCTTTAAATGTCAGAAATATGGGTATTGACATTGGTTGCAATGATTTTACGTGATAACAAATGTTTAAGTTTCAAAGCGATTTTTGGTTTCAACTGTCACATTAAAAACGATGTAAATTTTTAGTGCGTTAAACAATAGCAATGGTTAAGAAGAGAGTTTTAGTAGAGGATCAATAAGTGCAATTATCACGTTTACCCACCTGGTTACCCTGAAATTGCTAAACGTGGCACTGGATTTTTGAATTCATGTGCTCTGCCTACCCCTCTTGGGAATACAGGCGTGAGAATATGTATGTATGTATGTATCAATAAAACTGCATAAAAGACCGAAGTTGGGATCCAACCGAATGAGAGTATTTAGTCTGGTATTCCAAGACAGTCACTCTTCATTCGCGAGATTTGAACTCGAGAATAAATCGACTTAAGGTCTCCCTAAACCAGTCGACGCGGACTCGGCTTTCGCCGAATAACACATTTAGACCACTCTCTCCGCAGTTGGACACCCTGCATTCAGCAGTCTCACCCTCCGTAGGCACGGCTGTCGAGACGCCCTATCGCCTGCGATTTGCTGTCGTTAGTGGTAGAGCAAAGGTTGTCTCTCCAGTGCTCCGTACTGCCGTCGAGACGTCAGACAGCACGCGTACAGCCTTAGGCCGGCATTCGGAAAAATTCCGTTTCGGAATCTCGAATCATAAAATCGAACGCAGTCTATCCATACAAACCTATGGACATAAAGCCACATACAGACGGAAGCTTTCCGTTCGGAATTCCAAACGGAATTTTTCCGAATGTGTGTGGCTGGTCCATAGATGTCGTGTGGATTTAGTGCGTTCGGACAGTCCGATTCGAGATTCCGAAACGGAATTCCGTATGTACCTATGTGGCCGGCCTTAGAGTCGGGTGAACAGGATTACGTCCGCCTATAATGACGATACCTTACAGTTCTCCCAACCCTTGGAGTAATGTATGTACCGAGATTGAATATTGAAAACCGCGGTGAGGAACCTTACATACATAGCAAGCAGAGAAAACGAAGCGTTACACAGACAAAATCCATGATTATTTCATATTTCATAGTGGTTTCTATCATAACCTTAGTGACAGGTAGCTAGCCTTTTGCCTAAAATATAACTTAACCGCCGAAGCAACAGCCTACTCTTACAACATCCATAAAAGAAATGGAGAGGTGTTATTCTAACCCAAAACAACACGGGAAACTAGTAAAGGTGTCCATTATTCAATCACTACAAAGATTCGAAGCTCGCTATGCAAAAATTCGGCAAGAAAGGGAGATTCCCAACAAAGCTGTTTGGAACTAATCTTTCTGTCGGGCCGAATCTTGCGCAAACTTCGCAGAAGTTTCGGCCGCTTTGAAAGCCATACCCGAGTCAGAACCATCTCCAATAACACCAGCATATCTTCAACCCTCGCCAGACGATAAAACTCCGAAAAATCAACAAACTAAGACGTAATTTTGTTTGGATTGTGGGTCGAATTGCGTTGGTCCTTCGCTTTTGTAGTACCCGGTTTGTATAGGTATTGAATTCAAATTGGTCGGCTAATCCCATGCCCTTGCGCTAGCCGCCATTGTTAAAAGATGGCGGCGCTTAGCACTTGTCATCCGATATCTTGGAAGCTGTGAATAGATGCTCTCAATTAGCTATGGATTATCTTTAGCGTTGGATTTAGGGGTTTAGCAAATTAGTTGGAAGTGAGGATTCTGGGGTTGTGTGATGAGAGGATGAATTGAAAGTAAAAGTTATGAATAAGTGAAAGTAGTTTCTTTATAACTGTCATTATTTGGACATTAAGCTCAAAGGTGACTATTTTAAGTTTTTACAAGCTTTTATTTAACTTCACTTTGTTTACAAATCTTGCAAGGAAGGTTTGAACCACTTCCAATATACCGATACCGATTGAGCTGAAACTTGGTATACCTACGTAACTTGGATGACAATACAATATTAGGCCGGTCACATACATTCGGAATTTTTCCGTTCGGAATCCCGAATCGGAAAATCGAACGCAGTCAATCTATACAAAATCTATGGACCGCCACACACATTCGCAAGCTTTCCGTTCGGAATTCCGAACGGAATTTTTCCGAATGTGTGTGGCGGTCCATTGATTTTGTATGGATTGACTGCGTTCGGAAAGTCCGATTCGAGATTCCGAACGGAAAAATTCCGAATGTATGTGGCCGGCCTTACGGTACTGGACTACTAGTGGCCCAGCCGGGACTCTCTCCGATGGAGGGAACTCTTCAACGGTTGGTCTAATTGACTTGAAATCCGGTGCACATAATCTGAGACGGATAACAATGTAGTACTTAGGTATAGTTGGTAAAAAGTACAATCGGCAAAAAAAGCTTGTCGCAAAAACTAAATTTTTGTTGGTAGGCTTATTGTGTTGTCAAGTGTGATCACGGCAAAATTTTCTTTTGCACCTTGTCGTATAATAATTCTCACTCGTTCCGATTGAATATTGTTGAAAATGTATTTTTATCGATTCATAATGAAATAAAACGGATTCCTTCAAGTCTTTATATCGCTTACGTTTCGGGTCCCGTTTTCACCTTATAGATACAGAACCTTGAAAATTTGATCCAATGCCCTAATTTTTTTTTAACTGAACGATGAAGTTATCAATAAAATCACAAACAAGCACACCGTTTCTTTTCCATTGTTAGCTAATCAATAGTAAAAATAGCACAAAGAACCTAATCATAACCTTTGCTTTTATATAATTTGATTAAAATTTGACGTCTCTTTCCTGTCAAAAAAAAATAGGAAACTGGGACGTAATTCAATAATTCAATTAATCAAAAAGAACCAGTTTAAGTTGACCTACGAGCCGCTGTCGAGTTAAAACGTTTACTCATAAAACATGGGTCTAGCGACGCTGGATATTGGGTAAAAAGTTCCAGTCTTGTTTGAGCTTTGAGGGACTATGAACGCCTTACATCGGCTGGAACAAGAAGGGGTCTAGTTGGGTTGGTTAGTAAACAATGGTTTATAATACTGATTATTATAGTGAATGGTGTAATGACGGGTTCCGTAGCACGAGGAACTCTGAACTTGATATTTCCGTTCCAAGTTCATTCATTTGCGAAACTTATACTTATAAAAAAACGGTCGGTCGTAACTGAGCTAAGGCAGATTTTACAGCTATACTTAGGTAAATTCTCTGCGAACAATTTGTACATTAAAATTAATTAAGAAAAAATATTTAGAGTGACTCTGTTTACACAAAATTTACGTATTTTTTGGGTCATTCAAACTATACATATTTATAATCTTTCCCAGACCTGAAATTGTAAAAATTGGTTCAAAACGAAAATACCGCCATGGATTCGTTTCATAAGTAAGACTTTGTTTTCTTTGCTCTGCTAGTGTTTTGTATTCAGTTGTGGTTTTGTAGCACAGGAAACGCTACATATACAAATGCATGACTATTTCACATTTCGGTATCTCTTTTAGCATATTTTTAAGTATTGAGTTAATGCGCACTACAGTGACAGGTTACTAGTATGTCGCCTAAAATACAGGGTGATAATGGAATCCGTAACGAAATTTTACATACCAGTATGTTAATAAAACTTAAAAATATAATTTGAGTATTTTCTCATTTACTTTTGTAAATAAGAAGTTATGAGTCGTTAAAGTTTTCCTAAAAAGTGCTAACATTATTGACACCGCGCGTGG
>BHDV01028675.1:166827-206018 GCA_005406045.1 Adoxophyes honmai
GATCGCCATAGGCATGCTACCGCGACACCCGCCGGTTAGCCATTGCTGGCCCCTCGCTGCTTTTAAGGAGTGTGCTCTCCATCCCAAATCAAAATTAGTCACTATTTCACGCGTACGGAGTCGCGGGCACAGCTAGTGTTGAAAATTAAACGGATAACTCACGTGAAATAACGTGAACGGAAACAACGTGAGTTATCCGTTTAATATTCAACTAGTCAAATTGCGTAAAACCCGCATGTAAACCGTCTGAATAGTCGCCGTGTCTACCTAGGCCGTCGCTAGATCTATATGTATGTATGATGTGTATAATTCAGTGATGATCGAGTTATAGTAGTTAGTCGACGCGCCGGCGTCGGCGCTGCTTGGTTAACACTTAACACGTATTATAATCTGTATAACAATACCTACTGTCATTCTCTAACCTTTAATTTCACTTTTTATGGTATACCACATATACCACGAGACTATCTTTTTCTATTTTTTTACAATTATTTTTTGTAGGATAACAACGAGACAATGAGGCTTGAATGCTAGTTTTGTTTTTAATGCTGCGACTTTAAGGGCTAAAGTAACTAAGTAAACTCGATAAGAATGCACGTCGAGCTGTCAAATTTTCCATGTAAAATGACATCTAATTTTGTAATGTACTCGTTGACGGGTTTAGTTTTTACGTTTTTAACATGTAAAAAACCACCCAATGTAATAGTATGTCTTTTCAAAAGAGGAAGAGGTGTGGACGGCCAGATATTACTCTGACAAATTAACCATCTGATTCCATCTTCATAAGGAACGTCGGTTACAAACAGTCATGCTGCAAAGAGATTTTGTGCAAATCTAGCTAATAACAAAGAAACTTGTTTTACATACGCATACATACAAACATACAATCCCAACTGTCTTCCCAAATGGGGTAGGCGGATCACACGAAACGCGACATAGACAAAACGATGATTATTCCACGCTTCGCAACTACCTCTAGCATAGGTTTGAATACAGATGGTAGAGCTATAATAGTGAGAGGTTGCCAGCAGCCTGTCGTCTAAAGCATACATACATACATACATATTCTCACGCCTGCATTCCCAAGAGGAGTAAGCAGAACACATGAATTAAAAAATCCAGTGCCACGTTTACCAATTTCAGGGTGACCAAATGGTTAAACGTGATATTGCAGTGACAGGTTGCTAGCCCATCGCCCACAATACACTAATCCTTTCCCAGAGTCGACTCTTACGACACCCACGGAAAGAAAGGGGGAGGTGCTATTCTAACCCGGCACCACACGGGGAATATAAGAATTCCTTCACATATTTCCTTAGTCGCCTCTTACGACATCCGCGGCATCGACATCACTTGATTTCACGTAAGAAATTCAAAATACAATTCAAAATTCAAAACTTTTTTTATGCAAATAGACTCCTAAGAGCACTTTCACACGTAATTTTTGAGTCTACCAGCGCTTCGGAAAGACCATCATTGCCGAGAAGAATGCGCCGCAAGAAACTTGCCATATAAAAGATCAAATCCTGCATCCGTTCGAGAGCTACAACGTTACAGACAGACTCACAGACATATTATGACAAACCTGCAACCCTCTTTTTCCGTGGCGGTTAAAAAGCCTTGCAGCTGGCAGCTCCCACGCCGCCCTCGACACGTTTCGACGCCTAATGGCTCATCTGCGTGAAATTGGCATTACATCATATCCTATCATTGCGGTATATTGTTTGTTAATGGCTCTATTAATGTTTATTTGGTTTATTATGGGTATGTGGAGTGTTTATAAGAGAATTGGGGAGGATTATTTTTTTCGGGATAGTAAATTAATAATCGTTCGGAGACAAATTCTTTTTGACACTATTTCTGTAGGTACAGTCACGGACGGATGTAAAAACCACAAATACGTACATATTTTATTTTAATAGTATTGTAATGAATCAGGACTTCTATGTAAATTACATCCGCTGTCGTAACTCCAGGGTGTAAGCTTCTTGCATACCAAATTTCATCAAAATTGGTTCCACCGTTTGGGCGTGAAAATATAACAAACATTACAAACACACTCACAAACGCTACATACATACAACCACGCCTGTGTTCCCAAAATAGGCAGAGCACACGCAACGTTACCAAAACCATAACTATTTCACGTAGCGTAGCCACTTTTAACCTAACATTCGGTTCAAACATAGATAAAAGATGTTCAATAGTGACAGGTTGCTAGCTTGTCGCCTAAAGGTTACCAAAACCTACATTACTCCTTACGACATCCATGGAAGAAATGGAGAAGTGCTATTCTATCCCGACACCACACAGGTAAATAGCCAATAAACTCCTTTTCCTTAGGAATTCTCTCTCTCTTGACTGCTGATACATTAACTACATAACACATCATTAAGGGGTAATTAGTGTAAGTGGCGGGCCGTGACAACGCAGTTTAACGGGCGGTTAAGCGGGAACCGGCCCGGCCGGTGCTCCGGTTAACCGATGTCTGGGTTATAGACAAATTTAGACATTAAACGCTGTATTGAAAGTTTTACGGATAACTCACGTTTATTAAATCGAGCTTAACTCCTAGATGAAGGGGTACGAATTAGCCCGAAACATGTCGAACTAAACTCGATTTAACAAACGTGAGTTATCCGTAAAATGTTCAACATGAGTGAGTCTCACGGTAGTTTAATGTTCAATTAAACGCTGTAGCACATAGTACAATATACAATCATGACTAAGTTTCCAGATTGGGTAGGCAGAGCACACGAAACATGACACAGACAAAACCATGACTATTTCACACTTCGTAGTCGCTTAACCTATCTCCTTAGTTGCCTCGACATACACGGAAGATATGGAGAGCTTTTATTCTAAAACCGCTACCACACAAATTACCCTAAAAAAATATGTAGATTATTTTTGACGCTTCACATTTTAACATGCCGATACTCGTAACACATTAACATTATCTTCTTTAAATTAAAACTTACTTTAGTTCAAAGTTTAAAACTCAACTATAAAACCTTTACCGTTATCAATTACAGCAAAGCATACGTTACCCGCCCATTCGAACAATTGCCGAAAAAACTAAGTCCTTTATAGCACAAAACATTATTGTGACTTAAAAGCGTTGGACACTTTCATTCTTGAGTGTACTCCACGAATTAGCACTTCAAAAAGGACTTTAAATGCAAGAGTTACGATCTGTTTTCTCTGTTTAGGGGTCAGTTAGGGTTGTCAGTAGGGTAGAAAAACGTTTAATAGCTCGTTTAGGAGGCACTGAAGCGCGAGAATACGCGACAACCCTATTGTAGGCACTTTGTTTTCGATTGCGATGAATTGTGTTTTGTTTTGTATTTGTGAGCAATTATGTTGTTACACTAAATAGCCTTTTAATTTGTTGAAAGTTTTATGTAGTGTCGGGATAGATTAACACTTTTCCATTTTTTTCGTGGATGTCGTAAGAGGCGACTAAGGAAATGGGTTTAGAGCTTTAAGCGACAGGGTAGCAACCTTTTTTGTGTTGGATAGACCATTTATCGAGTAAAGGAAGGCTTTAGGCTATATAACATCACGCTGCGACTAATAGGAGCGAAGAAATATGGGAAAATATGGGAAAAAACGGGGAAAATAAGTCACTTTTCCACGCGAACGGAGTCGCGGGCACAGCTAGTATAGGATATGCAGAGCACACGAAACTTTACATAGACAAAACCATGACTACTTCACGTTTGAAGCCACTTTCGGCATGAGTTTTAGGGTTTTAGTTTAGAATTCTAAAAGTCGTAGGTCGCTAGCCTGTTAACCTTTTCCCGTGGTTGCCTCCTACTACATACACGGAAGAAATGGATTTTTTTTCTAAACTCGACACGGGTAATTTGTAATAAAAGGTGCAATTTGGACCCTACCACTATACAGCACAATGAGTTTACGGTCGACCGGTCTTGAGATGCACTTCTGTATCAGATTGCAGTGATAAGGGACTAAGGGTCTTATCAGATAGTGGGCTGAGTGCATGATTGGTGCAACGGTTTCATGCATTATGGTCTTTGTTATTTTCCGGGGTCATTGTACCCTTATGAGTATCAGTCTTTTATGGTTCGTCCACTCAAGTTTGTTTTTAATATTTAGGTAGCTTGTAAAATGTTGGTACACTTTACCTACATACTCGTACATATTCTCACCCCTGTATTCCCAAGAGGGGTAGGCAGAGCACATGAATTAAAAAAAAACCCGTGTGGTGCCGGGTTACTATAGCACCTTCCCCTATCTTCCCTTGGGTGTAGTAAGAGGTCGACTCTGAGAAAGGGTTAGTGTATCGTGGGCGATGGGCTAGCAACCTGTCACTGCAATATCACGTTTAACCATCTGATTAGCCTGAACTTGCTAAACGTGGCATTGTTTTTTTTTTAGCCATTTACAAGTGAAATCTGAAATAAATCCAGTGCCACGTTTAGCAATTTCAGGGTAACCAGATGGTTAAACGTGATTATTGCAGTGACTGGATTTTTGAATTCATGTGCTCTGCCTACCCCTCTTGGGAATACAGGCGTGGGAATATGTATGTATGTATGATCTAATATGAAAGAAATTTTACGCAATGAAGATGAGGAATTTTTAGTTTTAATTTAACCCATTTTAGAATAGGTAAGTATTTAATGTATTTATAATTAGGTATGTCTGTAAATTAAATAAAGTATGCAACTGTACATAATTATCCTTACAAAATTTAAGTTAAGACCCATTATGTAACAATTGAATAAAACACAATTTACCAACTCAAGCTTCTAACTCCATTGCCAAAACAGGCACATTCGGTCTTCGCACCGTCTTTTGTTTCCCCCGCAATAAAGGTAATTCATCCAACGCTAATCCCTTATTCTATAAACTTTTTGCGCACTCTAGCGCCCCTATGAGATTACCAACAGCATTACAAACCCTTTGAACCCAAACCCCGCGCCGTAAAAACGAAATTAGCTTACCCGCGCGCATTTTTATCTTGGCATAAGAAAGCAATTACAGAGCGACCGGAATACTGAGACCTCTGCAGACCTTCGGGAACTCCCCATTTTGGTGGGAATCTCTTTTAATACGAGGGGGTTGGGAGGTCAGGGTAACTGGTGGTACGCTTGACATATGCTGGGATATCAAGGGACGCTGCCCCGCCGATGTTTGCGGAGTGTCGTTTAGTTCAGTTTTCAATTCGATATTAAATGGGGTTTAATTTGATAGTTCGCGGTTCGAGGGCCCGTTTGATCGTTTGAACTTTGAAAAGTAATTTAATAAACTATAGTTGGATAGCGAAATTGAAATCGAGATTACCATGAGAATTTCAGAACCGCGGTCATTTGTCCATCGAAAAAGTTTACGCCGAAAGCGAGTGTGGTCATTCTTATGGAAGTGATGATGGATTGAATTTAAACTGATCATACTATCGAACCATTTGATTCCTGACCCATTATAGAACTTATTCACAGTGAACGTCGTAGTGATATCACATCACATTGCTTGACAAAAGAAATCTTTATTAAGTTTACTAAACTAAACACATAGGTATAACTACGTTATCTGTTGGGCCAGACGTCAATCAGATCAACTGTAGCATCTGGCAAAGGATAATAACGTGACCCTATTACTGACACTTCGACTTCGCTGTCCGTCCGTCTGTCACCATGCTGTATCTCAAGAATGGTGAAGGTAAAAACTAGAAAGTTGAAAGTTTCACAGATGATGTACCTATTTCTACTGCCGCTATAACAATAAATACTAATAATTTTAAACAAAAAAAAAACCGACTTCAAATTTGGGCTATACCTACTGAAAGCATTTGTCTAATAATGAGGGTGACCTTCCATCACCAGCAGGCCTCACTAATTACTGAAATTATAATTCCCAGTCTGCAGGTGCATTCAGTATTGAAAGAATTATCCTTTAACTCCTAAGCATTAAGGGGTTGACCTTCCATCATCAGCTCAGTCATATTTTTTTTACTGCCAGACGTAAATACTGGTGTAGCTTTGAAAAATGTACTAAAAACATTACCTGTGCCAATAAAATTTGAGGGTTGCCCTCGATTTCCCTCATACTCCATCATCAGATCAAGATATGCTGGCAATGGGACCACCTGGAAACTATATCCTTTCAAACAAAAAAAGAATTTTTAAAATCGTTCCAGGCGTCTTCGAGTAATCAGCGAACACACATAAAAAAAATAATGATAAAAAAAAATAAAAAAAAATATCCCGACGAATTGAGATCCTCCTCCTTTTTTTGAAGTCGGTTAAAAATAAGATAAAATCAATACTTAAGGGGGCTTCCATAAGACAAACTTATTTTTTTGCAATTTTAGGCACACTAGGCCGGTTTTTTTTAGTTGCTTATACATCTAACGGAGAGGTGTTAGATTAAATTTAAACAAAATGTGTTCATTTGTTTTTAAATTGATATTCTTAAAGACAGTGATGTCAAGGATATTACAGCAGTTTATATTCATCAGATAATTCTTCTAAGAGGTAACTAACAGACATAAGTATAATAAAATTGTCTTACTAACATGTTTCCCCCAAGGTCTAATGTACCCTTCAGTCCCACTTTATTTGAGTTCTGCGTTATTTGCTGTTAGTTATGAGATGAACTCTATGACGTGTAAGTGGCACATTATTGAGAGCAAACATGAGGAATGGGGAATTGGAGAATGCTCGAATCCACGGAGGGTTCAACCAAATGATAATAAAGTTTAGTAGTAGGAGTTGTATGTCAAATTACATACATATCACGCCTGTATTCCCAAATGGGGTAGGCAGAGCACACGGAACGCTATGTAGACAAAACCATGACTATTTCACGAGGCCACTTCTAGCATATTTTTATTTTTGGGTTTTGAGTTGGCAGGCATAATAGTGACAGGTTGCTAGCCTGTCCCCTAAAATATACCTCAACCTATTTCCTCAGCCGCCTCTTACGACATCCGCGGAAGAAATTTAGTTTTGGAATTATGTAGTACCTAACTCTTTACCCGCGAGTAAAACAATTTTTCCTGCCTATTTCAAAAGTAAATTGCATATTTATGTATTCTCGTTGGGTTACATCAGTTCTAACTTGAACACATAGAGAGCCAGCTAAAGTTAGGTACCATTACGTTAAATTTCGTGCCTAAATAGGTACTTCCATTACTATTCGACTTCGAGAACTGTACAAGTTCATCAGATATTGCAAATAAATTTACCCAGTTATTGAATAGTTAGCTAATACCTATGTATAAACTAAATCTTGAGACTTAAGTTATTAGTGGTCGTGTCAAAAAAAATTACGAATACCATGAACATTTGGCAAAGGTATTAATAATTTTCGCAATGTCAACAACATCAAGATTTCAACCGATAATTACCCCATCCGATTTACCCAGCATTTACCCCGAATCCAGGGTAATTTCCACCTGACAACCCTACCCACGTTTGATTGCGCTGTCAAGCCGTTTGTCCGCGTTAACCCTTTCGCCATTAGACGCTGCAGCTGGCGTCATTAGGGTCTTCCGAAGATTACAATGACCGTACATTTTCTGGTTTGAGGTACAGTCGACCAAGAAATTGGTCTACCCCCTCAAGATCGATATTCATTTGAACCTCATGAAACAACAAGGTCGATTTCCCCTCGCCATAATGACAGTGACAATGTCAACCTTGTGATAATTTTGATCTCACAGAAACTTTTGTCAAAAGTGGTAGACCACTTTCTTGGTCGACCGTACATCTTCTAGGTCTTATTTATAAAGAATGATCCCTATTTTCCTCTCGGTGAGCGTTGTTTTACGGATCTCTGTGTTTCAGATCTTTGGTCAAGCATTTTAACATCTATGTAATAAAGTTAAGGGGCGAGCTGGTCTGAAAGTAGATTATAGTCAACAGACTAGGATAGAGAAAAGTATGCCTAGTTGGTTATTCATATAGGGAGGATGGATGAAAGAAGATCAGGGAGAGATAAACGATACCTGTCTAACTCTCCAGTTAGACAGGTTCTACCACAGTTAAGTTAAAGTCTCTGGATAAACTCAACTCGTAATTCCTAAAATGTTGGCTTAGCAGAAAATTGCAAGTGGAATCAGAAACATTCAAATAAGAAAATTATGTAGCGGTTCATGTTTCGGAGATTTGTCATGTTCTCGTGTAGACCAGCGGTGATTTGATCACTCATCATCGGGTGACCTCTTGCCAGCTGTTCTATAGAAATTTGACGAATGAAAAATCCACTAACCTGAACCCTCACTTCAGGCAAGTTGACCTTCATCGCGAGCTCCTCGCGCGAGTAGACGTCAGGGTAGTGACTCTTCTCAAAGGCTCGTTCCAGCTCATGAAGCTGGTAGGTGGTGAAGGTTGTCCGGTTCCGGCGGTGCTTCTTCTTCCCGTCCGGCGCCGGGTCGTCGTCTGATGCTGCAGGGGATTTGTCCGGGTGGAAGCCGTCGTTGCTGTTGCAGGAGCCCTCTCCTGGAAGAAGGTGGAGGTGATGTTGAGCTCTTAGTGAAATGACACGGGTCTACTCACATTTTAATATTGAAATTAGCTCGACATTTTTCGGGCTAACCCGTAGCCCTTCATCTAGGACCCGCGATGGCTGCTGCCAAACTCATGCGCGTTTAGCAGCAGCGGCTGCCGTGGCTCCTAGATGAAAGGCTACGAATTAGCCTGAAATATGTCGAGTTAAACTCGATTTGAAAACTTGAGTCAAGTATCCGTATTTTATTTCAAAATCAGTGAGTCTGACGGTAGTGTAGCCCCTTCAAGTATGATTTCAAGTTTGAAAACAGATGTAAAAGGTGACAGATTGCTAGCCTGTAGCAAAACATACCTAGACCAATTTTTTTAGTCGCCTCTTACTCTACGGAAGAAAGGAGAAGTGTTATTCTAAACCCAACACAACACGGTACGTACATGCAGTAATTAAATGGTATTTTACAACGTAACAGTCACAATTACCACAAGAAATTACACGGGCTATGAATTACACATGAATGCATAAACTGGATCTAAAATGGCCGCCGGTATCGCGCAAACAACAATAACTTAAAATAACTTCAGCAAACAGCGATTGTATTAGTGTAGGGTTGAAAAGCTAGTTTTCAGAATAAACATGGCATACAGTAAAAAAATGCGATCCCCACAGGTCATTATTAGAGGCTTTATTAATTTGACGATTTGTTTTAGGCGCAAGGTCAATACATTACAAAAAATGTTGTACTTTTTTTCCTTTAATATCACAAACAACAAAATGACGAGAATACAGCAGTGCTCTGAAGTTTCAAGTGTCGTCAATTAAATACTTGGTACAATTTTTTTTTCCAAGGCGTGACGTCACAATTCCACACTCCGGAAGTTTAACAATCTCTATAACACTGTCGATGTTTAATCCGTACCAATATATAAATGTGAAAGGGTGTTTGTTTGTTTGTTTGTTTGTTCGTCTGTCTTCACGGTTAAACGAAGCGATGGATTGACGTGATTTTTTTAGATAGAGATAGTTTAGGGCATGGAGAGTGACATAGGCAACATTTTATCTTTTCAAAACCCCCCATATCCCCAAAGTGAGGAGTGGAAGTTTTCAATGTAGAAAGCTATAAAATTGGTATGTGTGCTATCTCTTCTGTGATACCCCGAATTTAACGCGAGCGGAGCCGCGGGCAAATGCTAGTTATTTGATAAACCAAAAACCACGTCATTTTTACAAGCTTTTATTTAGCTGTCTCGATGTTTGTTTGCTTATTTGTCTGTAATCAAATCCTGCAAGTTAAATTTGATCCACTTTCCGGCTACCGATCGATTGAGCTGAAATTTTTGTACACTTGTGTAAATCGGATGACAATACAATATTACGGTAGTGGACTTCTGGTGGCCCAGCAGGGACTGTCTCCGATGGAGGGAACTCTTCAACGGTTGGTCTTATTGACTTGAACTCTGGTGCACATAATCTAAGATGGATGACAATGAAGTACATTCGGCAAAACGTACAGTCAGCAAAAAAAGGTTAGTATCAAAAATGAAATTTTTGTCGGCTAGATTATTAGACATTTAGATATTTTTAACTATCAATATCCCCATTATAATGATATTTTAACGGATTTAATGGGGAAAAAGGAAACAAGATTTGTGTTTGAAGTATTCGTTACCTCAGCCCTGCGCGGCGCGTGTCATCCGTCATCGCGTATCGCGCCATCTACCGGCTTCCGCGGTCTAATTGTTACCGATGTAGTTTGGAAGGAGCGCTTAGCGAACGGGGGTTTAACTCGATTAATATACCTACTATCTTTTGTGTGTTTTTCATTTATTTGCATACAATCATGCGATCACGCCTGTGTTCCCAATAGGGATAGGCAGAGCACATGAAACGTAGCTCAGACATGATCTTTACTATTTCACGCATCGTAGCCACTAATAGCATAATGAGAAGTAGAACTAAGAGAGATACTACTCTAGTCTCAGTTTGCTAGCCGTCACCTAAAATGTATCATAGGCTATTTATTTCTTTCTTTAATTTTTACGACACCCCCGGAAGAAATGGAGAGGAGTAATTCAAACCCGACACCATACGGGTGAAATATACCAATGCTATTTCCTTAGTCGACTTTTAAGACATCCACGGAAGAAGTAACTTATGGATAAAACGGCCTATTCTCTTTCTTCAGCCCTTTGCGGCGCGTGTCGTCCGTCATCGCGTATCGCGCCATCTACCGGCCGCCGCGGTCTAATTGTTACCGATGTAGCGATGTTGCGGCGCTTAGTTGTTTGGAGAAGGGCGCTTAGCGAACGGGGGTTAGTTTACTCAATTAGTTATGTGTTTCTCATTTATTTTCACTGGATTTATACATACATACATCACGCATGTATTCCCAAACGGGGTAGGCAGAGCACACAAAACGCTACACAGATAAAAACATGATTATTTCACGTTCCGTGGCTACTTCTAGCTTATGCTTTTTTTAGGCTTACAGTTGGCAGGTATAATAGTGATAGGATGCCAGTCTGTCGCCTACAGCATAGCTTTACCTATTTTATTCTTAGTCGCCTCTTACGACATCCACGGAAGAAGTGGAGAGGTGTAATTCTAAACCCGATAACAAACTCCAACTTAAAATTTACAAAATATGCTAGAAGATTCCTGAAACGTAAAAGTTATGATTTTATCTATGTAGCGTTTCACGTGCTCTGCCTACTTGGGAATATAGCAGTGATGTATGTATGTATGTATATAAACCTCTATTCGTCTTAAAACAACGTTTTTAGGGTTCCGTACCCAAAGGATAAAAACGGGACCCTATTACTGAGACTTCGCTGTCCGTCTGTCACCAGGCTGTATCTCACGAACCGTGAGAGATAGAGAGTTGAAATTTTCACAGATGATGTATTTCTGTTGCCGCTATAACAACAAATACTAAAATCATAATAATAATAATAAATAAGGGGGGTTCCCATAGACAAAACGTGTTTTTTTTTTGCTGTTTTGGGTCTATTTAAATAACTGTAACAGGTAAAATGCTCACAGAATATTTTATTAAAATAAATATCTACTTTGAAAGGAAATAAAATTAGTATTTAAGGGGGGCTCCCATACAAAAATTCTGATTTTTTTTTGGTAGTGAACCCTTCGTGCGCGAGTCCGTCTCGCACTTGGCCGGTTTTTATTTAATCAGTTAATCATGAAAAAAAAATCTCAATTTAACATAATCGGTAATAGACTCAATTATTTTATAAACTTTGCTACATTTAGCTCCCTTACAAACCGAACCCCGGTACGTAAAGGTACTTTAACACATTGTTTACAGTTCTGTTCGCTGCGCATTTTCATGGATAATAGCATTCGGAAGCGAAACATCCATCATCTCAGTGTAACATGCAAGGTTCAGATATTAAATGGTATGATACAAACAGTTGGAGTTATGTGAGGGTAGATAATGACAGGGGTTCGCTGTGTTTTGAAAGGGTCTACAATCTTGTAGACATTTTTAGTACTAATGTACAGTCACGAACCGGGATTGTTGACCCACTTGCCACTGTTCGCAATTTAGACGTGTAATCAATGACCGATGTGACAGACTAGATGTCAGCTATTGGATTAGTATTACACGACCAAGTTACAAACATAGGTAAGTGGCTCAACAATCCCTGTTCGCGATGGTACTTGTAGAATGTAATTTTGTGCATGGATTTCCAAATGGGATAGGCAGAGCACACGAAACGCTACGTAGACACAATCACAACTATTGAATGTTCCGTGGCCACTTCTAACATTTTTTTAGGTTTTAAGTTGTCGGATTAATATTGACAGAATACTAATATCGCCTAAAATATATCTTTATGTATTTCCTTAGTCGCCTGTTACGATGTCCACGGAAGAAATGGAGAGGAGTTATGCTAAACCAGACGAGAAATACGTAATAATGTCTATTGTACAATAAAAAAACCAATCGCATTTTTTGTCAATAGCATTAGATTTAATGATTGTAAACGTTTGGAATAAAACCTGAACTTTTTGCGTAACGAAACAACTTTAACCACAATGCGTCATTAGCTACAATTAATTCGACCACCAATCAAAACTAGATCACAAAACCTTGGGAGTCAATTTTATCAATATTACATCTGACTCCCACACTTACACACAATACAACAAAACGCGTGTTTCACAAACACACATATTTATGTGTCAACTGTCACTTAAGGCACCGATTAAGAAATAAACCAAAGTGACAAATAGTAATTGATTGAGCGATCAAACGCCGATTCTCTATCTCACTCTCACACGGGCCAACGAAAGAGACAGCGATACGCATTAAGATGGGCCCAGCGATTACAACTATAACAGACCGACAAAACAAATAAAAATATTATGGGCAGCGCATTAAGACGCGCATTACACGATACGATCTTTTTTTTATAATTATCGATAATCTGGCAACACTCTTATAATGGCCGTTTTTACTGGCAACCCTAATCATCTGTCAGATTTGTCGTTTTGCTGCATATTAAACCGAATCTGTGGTAATGAATTTTCGAAGGCACAAACCTCTTCAAGTTTAAACCTTCGTGGTTTGGTTTAGAGTGTGTATTAGTGTGTTTTTTTTCATGACAGCTTAATGAGTGGCCTGTGATCGTAATTCGATTGTCAGTTAATTGAGAGTGCGGCGATAATTTTAATTAGACTGAGTTGAGTAATGATTTTGGCGAGCTCTGGTTGAGAAACTAACGGTTGTATTGATCGTTGCACAACGTTGTTTAGTGTTGCGTTAATGATTAGATACACAGTAGTGCTTTAAGATTCTTAAAAACCGGCCAAGTGCGAGTTGGACTCGCGCACGAAGGGTTCCTTACCAAAAACTGCAAAAATCGCGTTTTTCGTATGCGAGCCCACCTTATTTTTTATTTTATTCTGTTTTTAGTATTTGTCGTCATAGCGGCAACAGTATAACATCATCTGTGAAAATTTCAACTCTCTAGCTGTCACTGTTCGTGAGATACAGCCTGGTGACAGACGGACAGACAGACAGACGGACGGACAGACAGACAGACAGCGAAGTCTCAGTAATATCTAAAGTAAAAATATTTTTGGTTTTAAGTGGAGATGTATGCATGAATGTGACAGGTTGCTAGCCTGTTACTTAAACAAGGCAACCTTTACCTACCAACTCAAACCTAAAAAAATTGCTAGAAGTGGCCACGAGATGTGAAAGATCATGGTTTTGTCTCTGTAGCCTTTTGTGTGCTCTGTCTAATTCGTTTGGGAGTACAGGCACGTGATTCAGTAAGTACAGCCAGGCAATCTGAATGTTTAGCAGGTTGACCGCCTTCATAATTTATTCGCATTATAGGACAAACTTCACTATAGCTATGTCCACACCAGTGCGCTTTCGCGTTCACCTTGCGTCTTCATCTGACGCATGCTCGTGCAACCACCAACTACAGCGCATGCCGCTAGCGCGTTTTCATTGAGGACGGATCTAGTTTCAGCGCATGCGCTGTGGTTGCACGGGCATGCGTCAGAGGAAGACGCAAGGTGAACGTGAAAGCGCACTGGTGTGGACATAGCTTATGAAGTTCAATATTGAGTATTTATGTCATGCAACTGGCTGGAAATAGAAATAAGGCCAATTTCAGAAGTATCTCAACCTGCTAAACGTCCAATTTCCCTGACTGTACCTTATACTAATATTCATTACATTACTACAGTAGTTTTCATTGTTATCTCCCAGTCTGAGGCTCACCACACACACACTATTCCGTTAATATTTATCCATCCTCTACAAACGCGCCGCAAAATCCATCAGCAAGCAAACAAGCTGACCGAATCGAAATTGACTGCATTACGCTTGATTGCGATGACCAATCATTGGAGGAAATCATCGCTCTGCGGTGACGCGCCGCTGCAAGGCGGGGTAGGATGATTTCACAGCCGTCCGGGAGACCCGTACAGGCTGTTGCTACGGGCGCCTGGAGTGGTGCGCACGGGACCCGATCCACGTCGCTGTGAAACGATGCTCTAGTTCCTCATTTGTGCTCCCGCTCCGGGCGTCCGTAGCAAAAGCCCGTACGGCTGTGAAATCAGTCTAAAAATCCAGCGATGTTACATCTAAAGTGCAACTTGCTGTATAGTGCCGGGTTCGGAATAAAATAATAAATAACCTAACCAACAAAAAAATCATTTTCGATACAAGCTTTTTTTGCTAACTGTACTTCATTATCATCCACCTTAGATTACGTGCACCAGATTTCAAGTCAATCAGACAAACTGTTGAAGAGTTCCTGCCCTCGGAGACAGTCCGATTTACACAAGCAGACACAGTTTCAGCTCAATTGGTAACTGGGAAGTTGATAAAATTTGCAAGTTTTGGTTAAAGACTAATAAGGAAACATACAAACATCAGGACAGATGAAGATAATAAAAGCTTGTAGTAAATACTCGCCGGTCATATTTGACGGCCAGATAGCCCAGCGGTTAGAGAACCTGACTGTGACGCTAAGGTCCTGGGTTCGATCCACGGTCGGGGCATATGTCTGTATGATAAATGCGAATGTTTGCTCCCGAGTCTTAGATGTTTATCTATTACGATGTAACTTGCTGTAGCGTCGTGTTTAGAATATCATTTCTCCGTAATCCGTGGATGTCAAAAGAGATGACTAAAGAAACACATACAAACTACATCATGCCTGTATCCCTAAATAGAAGACAGAGCACATAAAACTACGCAAAACTATGACTATTTCACGTTTTGTGGCCACTTCTTAGGTCAAGTCTTTCATCCAGGTCAATAATCAAATTTTTCAGGAAATATTTTAAAGGAATTTTCAGACCACTGGTTAAAATATTTACCGTCAATTTTCAGCCATCCAGTCTACATTTAATTCGTATAATTTAGGTTGCTTGTCCTTCTAATCAAATATGGTCACCAGCCACGGCTTATTGAAACAACCCTAACCTAATTAAATTCATAACCAAACAAATGCGAGCTTGATCACGCATCGGAAATAAAACAACGGCCGGCTTTACCGCGATAAGCTTAATGGGCTAATTAATAACTTCACACAAATTATAACGAGCTGACCCCTTGGGGGCTAAAGTACCCCTTGGACACCGGTTCAAGATCTGAAGGTTAAATCTAACCCGCTAAAAATCTACATCGGTTTTACGGAGGAAAACGATCAGATCTTAAACGTCGCTGTAAAGTGCTTTCGTGTATAAAACTTCAGCGCTATTGTCTAACGCATCAAAAATCTACATCTGAAACTGTCAAATTAAAAACGATGTAGATTTTTGGTGCGTTAGACAATAGCACTGCTGGACAACGATTGTGAGAGCAAAACCAATTTTCGGTAAATCATTCGGTCAATTTGGTTTAAATGTCAAAATTTAAATGTGGGTATAGGCTTCGGTTGCGGTGACGTTACGTGATACCAAATGTTTCAATTTCAAAGCGAGATTGGGTTTCAACTGTCAAATTGAAACCTATGATAATTTTTAATGTGTTAGACTGCCGGTGAAAATCACACGTTAGTCAATGTCTGACTAACTATTTTATAAGATTAGAGTAGTAACTATTAGAGTAGTGCAGTCTGAGTTATAGTTAACGTCTTACGATATGTGTGTAATTCAAGTTGACACACTTTTGATTTAGTTAACTAATATTTTTTGGTTTTGTTTCTAGTGTACCGTTTAAGTTGCTTTTGAGGCAAAAATTACGAGATTTCCATAGCAAAAACTGCCAGCTTTTCTACTGAAGATAAAAGTCAATTTCCGTGTCTCCGACAAGGCTGTGTATAATATTAAATAAAATGCCTTCACAATCACACCTCTCTAATGTGCTCCATACAAACACTTACAAAATTACTCTGATATTTTTATTGCCTAACGCCGGATGCAGCCGTCATCGACTAATAATCGATTGGCAATCGACTCACAATCGATGTGAGGAATCGACTCTCAGTCGATATTATAGGTCGCTGCATCCGGTTGGGAAATAATGGTCTTAGTTTTTGTAAGCCTATGCGCAGAATATTGGTGCAAGCGTTGTTAAACTTTTTTGTCTACCTACATCTAAATGATAATTGTGTTCTAATATTAGCAAATGGCCTACTTTAAGAAACCTGTATCATGCGGTAGCATTATAACGTTTACGTTATAAAATTAATACTTATTGTATTATTTATTTATTACATTCAAATTTCTCCACGTCTATGTCACGTTTCGTGTGCTCTGCCTACCCCATCTGGGAACACATGCGTGATTGAATGTATGTATTCAAATTTCGTAGTAAAGTGCTTTCGTGTAAAACACTGAATTACGATTGTGAGAGCATTTTTGGGGCTTACGCAAAACCGATTTTTTAGTATTTGTTCAATTTTATTTACCTACCTAAACGTCAAAATTCAGGGTATGGAGTTTGGTTGCGATGATGTTATAAATATTTCAATTTCAAAGCGTGATTTGGTTTCAACTACCGCATTGAAACCGATGTAGATTTTTAGTGCGTTAGACAGTAATAGGCCTGCTGCTTTCGACTTTTAATAAGTTAAGTGGTACTATAGTGATAGGTTGCTTGCCTGTATCTGTAAAAAGGTTTTGTTGCGGGTCGAAATCCATTGGTTTCATGGTACATGTACCATCGCAAACCGGGATTGTTGAGCCACTTACCTATGTTTGTAACTTGGTTGTGTAATACTAATCCAATAGCTAACAATCTAGTCGGTCACTTCGGTCATTGATTACACGTCTAAATTGCGAACAGTGGCAAGTGGCTCAACAATCCCGGTTCGTGACTGTACATCTCATTTTCCGTATTTTTTGTATCAAGAAAATGGCATTTCCTCGGCGAAACAAATTACCGGCGGCACGAGTCGGTTCGCATCTACGTCTGACACCAGTAAAAGTTAGCTGTGACAGTGAAATAGAAGCATTTATACATTCGTTACAATTGATTTCTGATCCACCGCAGAAGTTGTATTGATTGTATTGTATCACTCATAAAACAAATCTATACTAAGTAATACCTATAATAAAGCTGAAGAGTTTGTTTGTTTGTTTGAACGCGCTAATCTCAGGAACTACTGGTCTGAATTGAAAAACTCTTTTTGTGTTGGATAGACCATTTATCGAGGAAGGATTTAGGCTATTATAACATCACGCTGCGACCAATAGGACAGAAGAAACACTGGAAAATGTGGGAAAAACGGGGAAAATTTGTCACTATTCCACGCGGACGGAGTCGCGGGCACAGCTAGTTATAGAATAGCAGCCTTACGCACAAAGGCGAAATTATCCCCGACGGGATTTCTGCCAGTTAACCTTTGGGCGACTGACAGGATAATTTATGAACGAGTAGACATACAAACAAAGAAGAAAAGTAAAGGAGGTTTGTTGCAATAAAAGTAGTAAAGATTTCCTTTTTTTCCTCTCCACGTCCTCTTTGGGTGTCGTAAGAGGCCACTTAGAATATAGCGACAGGCTAGCAACCTGTCACAATGCCAACTCAAAACCTAAAAAATATGCTAGAAATGTTGTGAAGATTTTGTCTATGAAGTGTTTCGTGTGCTCTGCCTACCTCCTTTGGGAATACAAGTGTGAGTTTATGTTCATGTGAAATAGGTCTACGGTAGGTAGAAGAGGCACTGAATCGGATAATTACACTGTTTACGTTGTCCTATCATTTACGCCACTTAGCGGCGCTCACATGTTCAGTGTCCATTACGCTCGCTCATCTAAAATGGACACGTACACATTAGAGGGTTAAGGGACAATCGACGACACGTATCAGACGCGGGACGCGGACAGTCGCCCAAGGCAAGGCAAGTCGTACAAGTCTGTCGTTGTTTTAAGTCGCCACGATACGACGTTGCACTTCTAGAACAATTACATACATACGTCACACACATATTCTCATCTCACGCCTGTATTCCCAATACGGGTAGGAATAGCACATGAATTCAAAAAATCCAGTGCCACGTTTAGCAATTTTAGGGTAAACAGATGGTTAAACGTGATATTACAGTGACAGGTTGCTAGCCCATCGCCCACAATACACTAACCCTTTCCCAAAGTCGACTCTTACGATACCCACGGGAAGAAAAGGGGAGGTGCTATTCTAACCCGGCACCACACGGGGAATAATGGAATGGAATGGGAATGGACACTTACTGGGTTATACGAGCGACTACCCGCCGATTTGAAAGATGAGTGCTCGAACAAAGTATTTGGTCGCCGACTTAAAAAACTTCTTATAGATAAGTCACTGTATTCCGTACAAGATTACTTACAGTAATCAGAAATGTATTAATTTGACATATTTTCAGTATACTTATTATTTACACTTTGACGATCCTTTTGTGAATTGCTTTTAAATGACATAACTATTGAACTCAAGTATTTATTATTTTTTGATTTTGCTTTTATTATGATTATTATTTTATACCATATTTTATGACATTTTTCACATTTTTGTGATTATGATTTTATTCTGACATTATTCTGTATTTAAGAGCTAATTTTTCAATCACCAGATAAAACATATCTGTCCGATAAATGTTGGCTGTCACTTTTCTTTTGTATGACGCGAAAAAGGGATAGCAACAATTTTAACTGGCAGATAAATTTATCTGGTGATTGAAAAATCGGCCCTAAATTGTATTTTTTATTTGTTTTAAATTCTTGACATTATTGTTATAATTTATGCATATTTCTAATCGTTTTTTAACAAATGTTTACAATTCGACGATCTTTTTGTGAATTACTTGTATCTGACATGTGAATTAGGTATAATGTGATTTTCAATTAGGAATAAATAAATCTATCTATCTATCTATCTAATTTTTTCTAGAATAATTTCGAGTTTAAAACAGATGCAAGAGGTATAATGGTAGTGACATGTTGCTAAACCTTTATAATTAGTCGCCTCTTACGACATCCGCTGGAGAAATGGAGAGGTTATTCTAAGCGGGACATCACACAAGCAACATAAGAGAGGAACAGGCTAACGACTTGTTAATATTGCACCTCTTTCATCAACGTTTCAACCTAAAATTATGCTCAAAGTGGCAACGAACCGCGAAATAGTCGTGGTTTTCACTATGCAGCATTTTATGTGATCTACCTACTCCATGTAGGTTATGCAGATAGAGAAACTAACAGAAATTTCATAAATAGTAAAGGGATAAAAGTTATAGGTACTTAAGTGGTCTTATTTTCTAACATGACAGACGCCACGGCGGAGTATCAAAGTTAGCTGTCATAATAGTTTAAAAAATTGATCAACATTGCTCATCAACGGGCTTAGTTCTGTTTATTACAAAAATAAGCTTACAAACAAAAATTTCATTTTCGATGCAAGCTTTTTTTGCCGACCGTACTTTTTGCCAACTGTTCTTCGTTGTCATCCACCCTAGATTATGTGCACCAGATTTTCAAGTCAATCAGACCAACCACCAGAAGTCCACTGCCGGAATATTGTAATGTCATCCAAGTTACGTAGATATACCAAGTTTCAGCTCAACCGGTCTATTGGAAGTAGTTCAAATCTTCCTTGCAAGATTTATAAACATACAAATATACAAATTGAAGTTAAGTAAAAGCTTGTAAAAACCACTGCGCAGTACGATTCAGTCATGAAGTTGTTGTCACGTAGCACGGTCTACGGCGTAGCGTGTCTTCGTAGCTCGCTACGGCGATTGGTAACAAACTAATTTAAATTAATGGAAACAGCTATCGTTAGTATAATATTTCATACATACAATACATACAATCACGCCTGTATTCCCAAACGGGGTAGGCAGAGCACACAAAACGCTACATAGACAAAACAATGACTATTTCACGTTTATAATATTTAATATAATATTTTAATTAACTATTATTGCTTTAATTTACACGGAGTTTCATTAAAAATTACGTCTTATAAGTCTTTAGCTTTAAAGCATGAGTTTTATCCGTTTGAGACGTCATGACGTCTCTAACGTTACGTATCAATGTTTAACCTATCTACGGTTTACTTAACTTGAGGTAAGAAAATGACCACCTCAACACACTAACTGAATTAAAAGCTAATATGATACAAGCTGCGGAACGTAGAAAAAGTATCTAGTATGTGTGGTAGATACGTGATGGTTTTAGGGTTCCGTACCCAAAGGGTAAAACGGGACCCTATTACTGAGACTTCGCTGTCTGTCCGTCCGTCTGTCTGTCTGTCACCAGGCTGTATCTCACGAACCATAAGAGATAGAGAGTTGAAATTTTCACAGATGATGTATTTCTGTTGCTGCTATAACAACAAATACTAAAATCAAAATAATAATAATAATAATTAAGGGGGGCTCCCATAGAAAAAACGTGTTTTTTTTGCAGTCTTGAGTCTATTTAAATAACTGTAACAGGTAAACACTTGAAATGCTCACAAAATATTTAATTAAATATTTCCTTTACAAGTAAATAATTAAATTAAAATAAAATTAGTATTTAAGGGGGGCTCCCATACAAAAATTCAGATTTTTTGCAGTTTTTGGTACGGTCGACCAAGAAAGTGGTCTACCACTTTTGACAAAAGTTTCTGTGCGATCAAAATTATCACAAGGTTGACATTGTCACTGTCATAATATTATGGCGAGGGAAAGTCAACCTTGTTGTTTCATGAGGTTCAAATGAATATCGATCTTGAGGGGGTAGACCAATTTCTTGGTCGACTGTACGGAACCCTTCGTCCGCGAGTCCAGCTCGCACTTGGCCGGTTTTTTCTAAACTGTAATGTTTTGTGTGGTCTGGCTAGTGGGTACCCCATTTAGTAGTCACAAGCGTAATTTTACGCTTAAGAGTTTTGCTGCACACGCATCGTAACGGCATCGCTTCGCCTTCAACCAACGCTTGCTCGGAACGCACTCAATATCAATAATTAGCGATAAAATAGAAACTTGCATCGTAGGTATAAATGTGTTACTTCAATCATTATAACAATTAATAACTTTTTTATCGCCCGACGGTAAACAACGCACGGTGTTAAAATAGTTATTTTAATCACAATACGATCAGCAAGATGTCTAACGCACTAAAAATCAACGTCGGTTTCAATTTGATAGTGGAAACCTAATCACGCTTTGACATTTAAACGTTTGGTATCGTAACGTCATCGCAACCGAAGCGCATGACTTTTGACATGTAAACCATATTGAACGAATAATTTACCTACTACTTTTTTTTTAAAGTAAATTTTACATCTACGGACTCGTGGTCCGTACCTTGATAATTGTTTACAATTTTTTAATTAAGATTTTAATATTATGCGCTCCGCGAAAAGACACAATGTTTAAACTAGTAGCTATGCTCTTAAAGATAATTACAACTAACAGTCTTTTTTTCCTTTTCTTTTCAATCACAACAGTTTTATTCATATAATAGTTTATTAAGAAAAAAAAGCGAACAAACAACAACAATAAAAGAGGATTTTTTTTTTATTGCAACTGTTGTGATTTACCTACTACTTAAACAACTTGGTTTTGCGTAAGCTATTGCTCTCACAATCGTAATCCAGTTTTTTACACGAAATTAGCACTTTACTGCGACGCGTGAGATCTAGATTGCTATCCTCCGCGAAACCGATGTAGATTTTTAGTGCGCCAGGCAGGAGCCCTGCTAGAGTATGAATTTGTTTTACTATAGTTAAATATTTTAGGCTATCTTGTATTCAAACATGTGGTTTATGATATTGTCACTGCTATCAAAATAGTTCGTTGATTAATTCTGAAACTTCCAGTTTAAAAGTCGAAATTGTTAAAAATTAAACATTACAAAATCACCGTAAAAAAATGAAGTGTACCTAAATTAATACATACATACATACATATTCTCACGC
This sequence comes from Adoxophyes honmai, assembly GCA_005406045.1. NCBI lineage: Eukaryota > Metazoa > Arthropoda > Insecta > Lepidoptera > Tortricidae > Adoxophyes > Adoxophyes honmai. The sequence continues at coordinate 189,185 of BHDV01028675.1, forward strand.
CTGTATTCCCAGGAGGGGTAGGCAGAGCACATGAATTCAAAAATTCAGTGCCACGTTTAGCAAATTCAGGGTAACCAGATGGTCAAACGTGATATTGTGGTGACAGGTTGCTAGCCCATCGCCCACAATACCTACTCCATCCCTTTCCCAGAGTCGACTCTTACGACACCCACGGGAAGAAAGGGGGAGGTGCTATTCTAACCCGGCACCACACGGGTAATTAATATTGTACCTAAATGTGCGCAATATATATTATTGACTCAAACTCTTTACATAGAGTAACGGCTTTTTTACATTTTAGTATAATAATTGACGTAATTTTGTACATTCTCAATACCAGGTCACGGCAAAATTAAAAGGGAAAATGTTTTTTATTAAAACTTGCAACGGACCGTTTCGCAGCGGTAGACGAGCAGAAAAGATTTCGACGCGTTTCTAAAGTTTGCTTAAGTTAGTAGATTATAAAACGAGCTAAATGCAACTTATTTTAAAAAGCCAACTGGTATTTAATTTTTTTCATAATTGATATAAGTAAACACATTATTTAAAGTTTACGTCAATAGTGTTATAAGTATAGGATTTTATCAAAAAAAATATTTGTTGAATATTTAATTTAGGTGGCACTTAAAAATCAAATAAATGTGCTTGAGTTGAAAATTTCAGGTATTGTTTTTTGTTTATTTATTTACCCAAGTAACGTTAACGACGGCGTCTTCATGTGGTACGAAAAGAGTCTCTCATTTACTTATAGGTACCTACATCTGGGTAAAATTTACTTTATTTGAGGTAATCTCTACTACAGACGCAATCATAAATATTTAATATATTATGTACGGTAGACTTTATCTCGTTTGAATTGAATTACCTCGTGACCACGGTCGCTGTAACGCGGCCGAAACGACGAGAGGTAATTCAATTCAAAAGTGATAAAGTCCCGCGTACATAAAAATATGAGTGTCAATCATAAACGCCTATGTAATAATCACTTTTAAGTATACGAAGCTATATCTCCCATAGATTTATTTTTTCCTTTAGTACCTACCTACCTAGTGGTTTCCACGACCACTGATTACATTATAAAAAAAAGTAAGTAATTTAAAAAAAAAATCACAAAACACTTGCCAACTGTCCACACAAGATCACCACAAATCACAGCTTAAACCATCCCAGAATATCCACTGCACAAAAACCGCGCGACTTACCAGCACTCTCAACAGGATCGGGCGACACCGCTGCCTCCTCTTCCCGCGCCCTCAGGCCCAAGATGGCGTCAATGGTATGCCTGGGGCCTGCCGACGGAACCTGAGTCAACAGCCGGGACTTCACAGCATCCAACTGGTTCAAATGCATCTGCTGCGCGTGGAAAAACATTCCCATTCTGTTTAAAGTCTCTAGATTCTGCTGGTGTTGTGTCAAGCCATCAGTAACGTTGATGGAAGAGGTGGAATTAGGAGTGCTCATGTGAGATCGAGGGCTGTTGGTCTCGGAGCGGTCGAAACGCTCGTCGGAGGCATCCATCGCGGACGAAGGCGCGACGCGTACTGGCGTCACGAGCCCGGGGGCGTGGCCTATTCCATTGAAGTGCGAATTTCGCCGTGATTTGCGGCATTAGCATCCCCCGGATAGTTTTTCCCTGATTGGGTTTATTGTGCGAGGTGTTGGGAGTTTTTATTAGTTGCGAATCGGTTGTTGGAGCGATGCGCTGGGTTTTATTAGCTGTTAGACTTTTGGTGTCTAATGTTTTTGTTATTTTGGAGTTGCTACAGACTACTTAGATGTTGTAGCTGGAAATCAGAATACCTTTAGGTCTTTTACGTTTACTTTCATTAAAAAAAATTACAAATTAAAAAACGTTTTCAACAATGACATTATTGTATAATTAGGTATGTGTAACATTTTAAGTTCGATTGCTCTAATAGATAATATTTATTAGAATTTTCTGATACTAAATGGTTATAGTAACGTAAAAACAGAAAGATACAAATGTAAGAGAAACATAACGCCGATGAATAAACAGAGCATTGTAAATTACAATTAATAATCACAATTAATGAGCGAGCGACTGTTTTTCGCCGCAATTATCCGGCATTATGCTAATTAATTCAATTCAAACAATCACACTAATCAATACTCCACTAATTAGAGTGCGCCGTCCCTCTCTCCCGCCCGCCGGTAGAGCGAGACAGCCTCACCGGACATCTGCCTGTTAACACACAAATTTAACCAAATCGGTTAACCCGTAACCAAACAATAACAGCTTTTCCAACTGACCACATCGGCTGCCCGCAAAAACATAAATTCGACCCGCAAACAACTAAAACACAACTCAAAATCCTTCCCAACAAAGTTCAAATTGAAGCAACTCTATCGTCGACATAAAACCGTTAAGAATTCAAATAATCGAACATCAATATCTCTCTGTCTCTGTCGCGTGTATGGCTCATCCTCTCGCTCTCATCTCAGGTGTGGAGACGGTTGCTAGGGGGCGGGGCTTGGTGACGTCACGCCGCGGGAGCCAATGGGCGACGAGCGTTTATTTTTTTGTGTCTTGGATCTTTGTTACGTTTCTTTGTGAGCGAACGGAGGGTAAGCACATTAGCCGTTTGTGGTAATGACTTATTGACAAACTATTGTTGTCTTATGTTGCCATGTTTGGTTGCGTTTTTGTTTGCGTTTTGAGCAGAGTCTTTAAGTTTTATTGGTAAGTTTGCGGCTTAAACTATTAGGAAACTTGTTACAAGGTTTGATAGACTTGCGTTGTTAGCGTGCGGCGAATCTTGCGAGTTGCAAGACCTTCAGTGGTAGGTAGGTTTAACTTAAATTTGATGATAAACCTACCAAACGTTTTAGTTGAAACTTTTTAATTCAATGAACTATTGATTAAACTAACTATTTTTTATACTACCTACATTACATACAATCACGCCTGTGTTCCCAAATGGGGTAGGCAGAGCACACGAAACATGATATAGTCAAAACCATGATTATGACTATATAACGCTTTGCAGCCACTTTTAGCATGGTTCTAGGTCTTACTCTTATGGTTTTTTTTTTAAACTAAGTACGAACAAAATTAGGTATGGTAAACAATTGCAATTTTTCGTAGACTTCAATAATGTAAGACAGATAGAGGATCCATCGCCATAGAGTCCTAAAGCGTAAATACCTAACTCAAAGGACAGATTAATTGTACCTTTTGGTCCGGAACACGACAATGCGTGCACTGATGCTTTACGGTAGGACTAGCAGGCAGCATGTTATTGATTCATATGAACCTATTTTGCACGAGGTCACCTATTTCCTTGGTCACCTCTTCCGACATCCACAAATCCATGGAGAGGTGTTATTCTAACCCGACACATACATACATACTCTCACGCCTGTATTCCCAAGAGGGGTAGGCAGAACACATTAATTCAAAAATCCAGTGCAACGTTTGGCAATTTCAGGGCAACCTGATGGTTAAACGTGATATTGCAGTGACAGGTTGCTAGCCTATCGGCCACAATACGCTAACCCTTTCCCAGAGTCGACTCTTACGACACCCACGGGAAGAAAGTGGGAGGTGCTATTCTAACCCACACAGGAACATTACGACATGGTTTTTTTTCTGTGGTTCAAGTTTAACCTTGCATCGCTAGCACTCAGCCGATTGGCGCTGCATATTTTACGGCGCACGCGACGGACATCGCGATAGCTGGGACTCGGCGGATGAAAATGAAAACCATTTTGTCAGTCTAACGGATTTCTCATTGGGTATCTCATATAGGTTAAGTTCGCACAAAAAGTCTGTCGTCTGCGCTGTACCAAAATGTATGAATAGGTAGGTACTTACCACAGAAAATATGGCGGTGGCGGCGTTTTGTGACCGTGGCCCGTGGACGGGGAGCCTAATAGTTCTGCTTAAAAATTATCGTCGTTGCGCCTGCCAAATTCCATATGTGCATTTTTTTGTGCAAACAAATATCTCAATTTACAGGAGATATGTTTAGAGTGTGAAAAAACGAAAAATAAACAAATGCACATATGGAATTTGGCAGGCGCAACAACGTTATAGGGTTTTTAAAATGATATGAAATCTACTTTATTTAGGGCCGATTGTTCAATCACTAGATAAATTTATCTGCCAGTTAAAATTATTGCTATCCTTTTTCCGCGTCATATACCTACCTAAAAGAAAAGTGACAGCCGACATTATCAGACAGATATGTTTTATCTGGTAATTGAAAAATTTGCTCTTAATAGATAATCTTTTGGCATTATAATTTAAAGTCTTCTGTCATATGACGGCCACTAGCTCGGTCCTCAGTTTGTGGTCTAAATATTGAAGTAATCTAACCAACAAAAATTTCATTTTCGAAACAAGGTTTTTTGCCAACTGTATTTCATTGTCCCCTAGATTTTGTCCCCGATTTCAAGCCAATCAGACCAATCGTTGAAGAGTTCCCTCCATCGGAGACAGTCCCGGCTGGGCCACCAGAAGTCCAGAACTCCACTACCGGGACATTGCATCTTCATCCAAATTATAGGTAGGTATACTAAGTTTCAGCTCAATCGGTCTGTTGAAAGTGGTTCAAATATTCCTTGCAAGATTTGTAAACATACAAAAGTGAAGTTAAATAAAAACTTGTAAAAACAAATATGGCAGAACCCAGCCCCAATGCAGCATAAAGGCAATTAGTCCAGTTGCATTGCATTATTGAGGCGATTGCATTACCCGGCTTTCAATTTGCAGGCGATTGCATACAAATGCATTAATTAAAGCAACATTACGGGGTCGATTGGTCTGAGTCGATCTTATCGACGAAATATAATCGTAATCCACTTTATTATAATTTTCAATGTATATAATAAACTCATATAAGTTTATTCATTTGGCAATTTAACTCATAACCTAAAAAAATATGCTAGTAGTGGCCACGAATCGAGAAATAGTCATGGTTTTGTCTATAGAGAGTTTCGTGTGCTCTGCCTACCTCGTTTGGGAGTACAGGCGTGATGTATGTATGTATTCGTTTTGCTTTTTACATAAAATTTTCATCGTGATCATAATACTGTTTTAAACTTTCGTGATTCTCACACATATTTATGTTTACGCGGGCCTTAATCACGGTATTTTTTAAAGCTTTTTAAGCTTTCGTCTTCATGGAATCCGGTTATTAATCAGTGTCAGCCTAGAGACGAACATTCGATGCGAGCGTCTGACATTGTTAGTGTTGTGTGTCGGTGTAATAGTGGAACGGTGGACAATATCAGTGAAACGAGGGTAGTTCGGGGAGCCGTTACTGATGAAAATCAAGTGCGGGTAGTTCGAAGGACCCGGGCTGCCAAACAAACGTCGAGCTCCGCTTCAGTCAACTCGTGACCACGGTCGCTGTAACGCGGCCGATACGTCAAGAGGTAATTAAAAAATACCATGATTAGGTAAGTCCCGCGTAAACATAAATATGTGATCATAATAGTCTTCAACACCATCATCATCGTCATAAGCCACTCCACTCGACCACCACTCGACTCCACTCGACCATTATTCGACTACTCTCGACTTCACTCGACCATCATCGATAATTTATGTTTATGAAACTGAAAGATCAGACAAAATGTCAAAATTTTGGATAAAAAGCATACTTTTTAGGGTTCCGTACTCAAAGGGAAAAACGGGACCCTATTATAAAGTCGCTGTCCGTCTGTCACCAGGCTGTATCTCAAGAACCGTAAGAGTTTTGCATTTGAACAACAAATACTAAAATCAAAATAATAATAATTAAGAGGGGTTCCCATAGAAAAAACGTGATATTTTGGCCGGTTTTAGAGTTCACCATACTGCGAGCTGTACTTATCTCAAGCACCGTGATAGCTTAGGCATTTGATTTTTTTTTGTGTTTGTATTATCACTACAACAGATAGGTACAAAAAACAAAATAGGGGGGATCCCATACAATAAACATGTTTTTGACGTTTTTTTTCACGTCAAAAACTGCAATTTACCTTTCATTTACCTAGTCAATGGTACGGAACCGTTAGTGCGCGAGTCCGACTCGCACTTGGACGGTTTTTTTAATAACACCCATCCACGCCATCTATGAGCAGTAAGCAAACAATACGTTAAATGCCTTCATCCTACCGTCAACTAAAAAGGGTGTATATCCTTTACAAACACAATGAACTTACGACTCTATTCCACTGCGCACGCTCCACTAATTAAGTATTCGCTGGTAATTAACGGGTTTGCGTTCCGATTGATTGGAATTAACTGCGGGGGGAGGGGCAGAGGGGGGTACACAGACTTATATCGAAAAAGATGACTCAAGTGTATGTACTTCGCGTGCCAAAACGGACCCAAAAAAGAGAGCAATGCTCTACCTTTGTCGCGATTTCATTTAGTTTTGTACCACTTAGATTGGGTTTAACTGCTTAGAGACAGAACAACTTGAATAAGGCGGCGTCATCTTTGATCAGTTTCACTCGGCTGGTCAATTCGCATCACTAAAGCCGTCATGTGACGTTACAGTAGGTAGAGAAAAAGTGGCACGCTTGGTTTTCATACATATGCAGGAACTCGCGGTATCTATTTCGATATAAGTCTGCGGGGGGTAACGATGAACACTCAACTCTATAGCTTGTTAAAACCTTGTACTATATATCTAGGTGTAGGTACATTAGTGTCAAATATTGAGTACCTAAGTACGTAACGTACACGTGTCTAATTTTTCTCTATACTCTGTTCATTTTAAGATTCAAAATTTAATGAGTAAATTTTGATTTTTTCTCTGGAATCCATAGGTAAAAATGGAAATTATTACTTCAATAACATATTCCGGTAGTGGACTTCTGGTGGCCCAGCTGGGACTATCTCCGATGGAGGGAACTCTTCAACGGTTGGTCTGATTGACTTGAAACAGATTTCATCCACAGAGTTCACCAGAATATACCATCGCAAACAAGGATTGTTGAGCCACTTACCTATGTTTAAAACTTGGTCGTGTAATACTAATCCAATCCAATAGCTGACATCTAGTCGGTCACATCCTCTCGTCGATCGGTCATTGATTACACGTCTAAATTGCGAGCAGTAGCAAGTGGCTCAACAATCCCGGTTCGTAACTGTACGTAACCTAAGATGCAAGACAATGAAGTATAGTTGAGAAAAAGTACAGGTAGCAAAAAAAGCTGGTATCGAAAATGATTTTTTGTTCACTAGTTTATTTTAAGGCTACTTTTATGCCGTAAAATGCATAGTTCCCGTAATAAGCAAATTCTACACAGAATAAGCAACGGCTTTTAATACTTTAAACAACATTACATCCCTTAAATTGCAACGTCAAAGCTAAAGAAAATATTAATTTAACTTAATTACCAAAATGCCACTAACAAGTCATAATTACCAGATCCAATCTCGGCAACAATAACACGTCAAAGCAACTCTTTTAATAATTAATTAGGGGTTACCCCCCCCCTTAATGGGGTGTCCCCCGGATAAGGGATGGCTTAGAGATCAAAGTGTGACACCGACAGGTGTCTAGGGTGGCCATGAGCCGTGTGGAAGTTAGGAATTCCCGGCCATTAAAAAAGACTATGAATTTGGGTTGCAATATACCACAAAGAATAAACGTTCTCAGGGAAATTGAATGTTTAGCAGGTTGACCGCCTTCATAATTTGTTCGCATTATAGTACAAACTTCGCCAAGAAGTTCAATATTGAGTATTTATGTCATGCAACTGGCTGGAAACAGTAATCAGGCCAATTTTAGAAGTATCTCAACCTGCTATAAACATTCAATTTCCCTGACTGTACATACATCACACCTGTATCACACATGGGCTAGGAAGATCACACAAAACGCTCCATAAACAAAACCATGACTATTTCACGTTTCGTGGCCACTTCTAGGGTATTTTTTTAATCGACGAATTCGACGAAAATTTTGGACGAAACTAATACCAGCGCTCGATTTAATACGTGAGTTATCTAGGATAATTGAATCTCGCAGTAGTTGTTTAATGCGGCTTGGCTCACATTGTTCTCTAAGGGATCTCTGCCAGTTATCTTAAGAGGCAGTTTTAACAAATAATTAGGGATATTTAAGACCGACGCCGTACCATTAACCTTTAATGGCCTTTGTGATGAAAATACACGGAATATACGAGAATAGTTTATGAAATCAGCCCGAAAGAAAAATTTCGCAAAGAATCACCAGTATTTTAATGATGCTTAATTACGTACCTACAGTCCAAAACATAACTTTATCAACATTCTTCTGTACGAAACAAAGACCAGCTGAAATCTGAAATGGCGGCAAATTCGAAATCGACAAACATTTTTTAAGATAATAAAATAAGTATTTAAGGAGGACTCGCATACAAACAAACGTGATTTTTTTGCAGTTTTTTGTACGAAACCCTTCGTGCGCGAAACCGACTCGCACTCGACTGTTTTATAAAGTAAACCGAATTTATAAAGTAATGTACTATTTAGAACGTATAGGAACATTGTGATTCCTTTAAGGGCTTTATGGCCCGCGGGCCATAGTTTGGCTCGCAAGTATGGCTTGGATGAATTTCCAGCAATAACTGACCTAGTAGAAAATGTAAGTGGCCCTTTTTTAACGACTGAATCTACCGTTTAGCCCGACTCTTCAAAAGGTTGAACAGCCTTGCTTTATGGCATGGGTCGGCAACCTGCGGCTCGCGAGCCACATGCGGCTCTTTGGATGTGAGGCTGCGGCTCTTTAGTTCCATTTGCATTTTGCTTATGAATGAATAGATTAGTTTTTTTATCTAAAAACTTTATTTATGAAAAAAATGTGGTTCTTTAAAAACTTGAAATTTTGTAAATAGTAGTTTTTGGATAATAATATTCCGACTGAAAAGGTTGCCGACGTTTTAAGCCACTGTCCTGCATTAGTTGCATAAACATGGCCACCCCAGCAAGCGCGGGAGAGGGCTATAGTTGCGGCCGGCGCTCGCCGATCGGTTATTTAACCAGCTTTTAATTACTTTTTATAGTTCTCATTATTACAGAGCACAGGGTAATTTATCCGTGGTTCACTGGTTTAACCATTGTCATCATGTGACCCCCTCATCTTCTAGTATTTTGCTTCATGACTGCAAAGTGTGTATTCAAAAATGATTACAGCGGTTTCATTATAGCATGGTGCGGGTGACATCTGCAAATCACATACTAGAAAGTATGTACAAGTCGACACTTGTACATACTTTCTAGTATGTGATTTGCAGATGTCACCCGCACCATGCTATAATGAAACCGCTGTAATCATTTTTGAATACATTATTTGGTATCAGCATTTTATATCATTAGTTTTATTGACTCAAATATCGACATATTTGAGTCAATAAAACTAATGATATAAAATGCTGATACCAAATAATATTTTGCGCCAATCATATCCAAGCAACGAATAAGATCTACTTCCACATATTTAGACCTTAGCAACTTTTTTCGAGTAAAACGAAACGGCGCATCAAGCTGTCACCCACACCATGCTATAGTGAAACCAGTATACCTATACCAGTATACCCATACCAGTATACCTATACTGTGATACGGGTTGTGACCTCACAACCCACTGGATTAGCAAATTGAAGTGGCAATGGACAGGCCACATTGAGCGCAAAGCAGAGAAACCATCGCTAGCGAACGAACTATTGTTCTGTCCTATTCGTGGTTCTGCACAATGTTTTCTGCAGCTTTTAAAAATACAGAATCAAGAATAGGAAAAAACAATAATGGCTTAAGTGAATAATCCTGTAAACTCACAGCAAACTGTTACAAAGCTATCTAAACTACGCGACAAGATCATCCTGAAGTTGGTCCCGCTTGGTATTGCAAGTAATACGGTCCGTCCAACTCGTTACTTCGCTTGTCGCGTCTTTGGAACCCCCGCCTAAGACAGGATGACGCAGTAGAGCGACTGACATAGACAAAACCATGATAAGGACTGTTTCACGCTTCGCAACTACTTTTAGCACAATAGGGATGATGACAGGGTTAAAAATATGGGTGGGGCCTGTAACTAAAGCAAAAAATTAAAACAGAGATTTCTTAAGGTACTTTTAGTTATTGTAAAGTGGTCCTAATGTTTCAAAGTCCTTAAATTAGGAGATATAGTCATTTAAAATTAAGATTAGCCATCAATGAATTTTCACATTGCGACACTGTCGCTTACCGGTCGTAAGATATCGTGGTACCGGGGGTTTTGACAGATTCTAACATGTGTGAGTAAGTATTATTATCCAGAGATGTAAGTAATCAAAACTAGTTTTAAATTAATCTAGGAAATAAACAAAACTAGTCCTTATTTAGATCTACACATAGTACATAATATTTCGTTGACCATAAACATTATTTTTGAAATATTAACTGCATGACATGTGTATTTATTATTGCGAATCTCCTTAAAGGATTTTTTTGGTTTTATAATTTAAAAATGTTTGTAACTTTATGGTACGTTGACAATGACAAGTTCGCTAAACAGATATCATTAACAGCAATTCAAAATGCCAAGAATAAATTACGATTCACGTGAGTTGTGTGACATGATTCTGCTCTATGGTGAAACTAGAGGCAACGCACACCGAGCTCTGAGGTTGTACGGTGAACGTTTTCCCGACCGCAGGCAACCCGCCAACGGCCGAGTCATCACCAACGCCGTGCAGCGAGTACGCGACAATGAGCCTGTGACTGGAGCACTCCAGCCGGCACAGGGCCCAGGGGCGGCATTTAATGTAAGATTGGCATTAGAACAAAGAATAATGCGTCATTTTCGGCAACGACCTACGACCAGCACCAGAAAAGCAGGCCTTATTTTTGATCTGAATCACCGAACAGTACAAAAAGTTCTCAAAACGAAAAATCATCACCCGTATAAATTTCTGAAAATCCAAGGAATGTTACCACGGGATTACCCAGTGCGACTTGCATATTGTGACTGGTTTTTAAGACAGAACGACGAAAACATGAACTTTGTGCGTAATATCATCTGGACGGATGAATCCACTTTTACGAATAATGGGAAATGGAACCCTAAAAATACGCATTACTGGAGCAGCCACAACCCATTTCTAATGAGACAAACGGGTCACCAGTATCGCTTCTCTCTAAACGTTTGGGCTGCTATTCACGGACGCACGATCATTGGTCCAGTTTTCATCGATGGAACGTTAAACACGGAACGTTTTATGCAATTGATCAACGGGACCGTCATAGAGTACTTTAACAATTTACCGGAGGAGATTCAAAATGAAACGTGGTTTCAACTCGATGGGGCACCTGCACATTCTGTTGCGCCAGCCCGGCTAAAACTAAATGAAATATTTGGTGACAGATGGATCGGTCGGTTTGGTCCCCGAAGATGGCCGGCAAGATCTCCCGACCTTACCTGTTTGGATTTTTTTCTTTGGGGGGCTATTAAAGATTACGTCTATTCGGCAGAGGTAGACACGGTCGAGATGCTGAGGAGAAGGATTGTTGAGGCGTTCGAAAAAGTTCGAGAAGTGGATCTTGACAGAGTGCACCGTAATACACTCTTACGTTACGAAGCGTGCAGATCAGCAAACGGCCAGCACATAGAAAATTTACTACATTAGACACGTACAGTCAAGAAAATTTATACCAGTGCCACTTTGAATCTTTTCATAATGAGTTGTAGATAGTATGGTATTTCTTGTAAAAAGGTACAAAGTGGCACAGTTATCAAATTCTTTGACTGTATTCATTACGTTCTGTCAAGCAATGGAATCATTTAGTTTGTGGCGACGACTGTGTAAATTTGTAAATATTATTGTGTATTTTTTGTACCTACTTTGTAAATATGTAAGTTATTTTGTTGGTTTCCGGTTTGGTTTACGTTTTCTTTGTCGGTCTCAATAATTTAGTTTCCTCTCTGCCTCTCAAAGGTTGGCTGTAAGAGATCCCTTAAGGGATAAGTCCGCCTTTGTACTTCGCCATTTCACTTGTATGTAATTTTGTTTTTTGTGTTTTTTCTTTTGTACAATAAAGTGTTTACTTACTTAATTTTTCGTTTTTCCTCGCAAATGTGATGAAAATCATTGTGTGTAACACGGGCAGTAAAGGAAATTACAAACTCGAGCCATAAGAGCCCTCCGTCTGCGCCGTCGGGCTTCCAACAGACTCTCGTTTGCAATTTTCCACTTTACTCCCTCGTTTCTCAATGTACTATTATTTTGTTGTGTTGGTAATTCTACACATCCTTACTAATATTATAAATCGGAAAGTGAGTTTTGTTTGTTTGTTTGTTTCGCTTTCACGCCGTAACAACTGAACCGATTGCTTTGAAATTATGCAGACGTAAAGTTAGAAGTCCGGATTAAATAATAGGGTACTTTTATCCCGAAAAAAAAAGATGTATGTATTATGTATGTCGTTAGGTACCTGACCTGACCGAAGGGCAAATAGGTAAGTCCTGCTTTAGCAATGACGTATCAAGCTATTGCTATGACGAATCTAGACAAAAAGTCGATAGATCTCTATCCTTACGATTTCGTCGACTAAACTAGTGAAAATCGGATCATTAGGTGTTTGTAGACACCCGAACGAAAAGGAGCTGAGCCCAGAAAACCAGATGGTCTAGCCGTAAGTGGTTTTAGTGGACTACGAGTCTGTCGCCGTTAAATAGAGTTTGTATACCAGCCGTCTATTCCTGCTAAATAGATCAGTTGACGAAACTGGACTACCTGAAGTAGGTAATAAAAATACAGACCAATCGCAATACAAAGTGCCATTGAAGGAATCGCCAACACGGTTTGAGTTCTCGTGATGTTGGTACGATGTGACGTTTCAAGTAGACTTCCAGTTCATGCCTAAAATAGCTCCTCAAAATTCCGCCTTGGCTGTTTGTTACATTTGCAATAAATTACAGGTACCTATACAAAATTAGATGTTCCATAAAAGTTGCTAAGTAAGTAAGTACCTATGTACTTGATAAAACCAAAAATATCTACGACAACGGTCTGTCCCTAAAATATGTAGCTAAAGTATAGCCAGACTCATTTTTACAGAAATAATTGCATTTATTTGGCTTCACTTTCCAAAATAAAATTTCTCAATCACGAACCTAACCACGCAGCACTCAGAATAAATGTTCTCCAGCCAAAAGCCAGCTCTATTCCACCTACTTAAGGCCAGCGGTCCGTATTAGATATCCTTCAATTTCATCATCATTTTAACCCGGGGACGTCCATTGCTGGACAAAGGTTTCTCCCAAAGACTTCCACAACGAACGGTCACACGCCTTCTGCATCCATCGGTGTCCGGCGATTTTCACCAGGTCGTCAGTCCGTCTAGTAGAGGGCCGACCGACACCGTGTCTCCTGGTCCGTGGCCTCCATTCGACAACCTTAACACCCCACTGACCATCAGTTCTACTGGTTTACTGTTGTACTTGTGCTGTGCTGTACTTTTTACACTTGTATGAGTAGATTGACAGCGTACGTAGTGTGTATAAGTGCGTAATGCACACACACACACACACACACACACACACACACACGCACACACATGCACACACATGCACACACACACACAAAAGGTTAAAAATAGTTAGAGACAACCTAACCAGAATTTGCACAGAAAGGAATGTGGAACAAAGTAGTCTCTGCTACTGCTGCCTACCCCTGTGGGAAAGAGGCGTGACGATTATGTATGTATGATTATGTAACCAGAATTACAGCCTAAGCAGAATGTCCTGCGACCGGAACCTTCTTCAAAACATTGGCTGGTAAGACAATAAAAAAATAACGCGCTTCGTTGTCAACGTCATGCGAAAAATCATTACTTTTGACAAAATAATGTTTGCAAAATTTTATGGTTTTGAAGTAGGTAATTATTATTATATGAAATTATTAAGTATCATCTTGAAAATGGTATCAATTTTACATGTAAGTCGTTATCAATTGTACCTATTTTAGTAGAGTGAGTAATTAACTGCGTACCCCTCTTGGTAATAGGGTAATACAGGCGTGAGGATATGTACCTATGTTTTTACTCGGTATGTTTGTTTTGTTTAATTGCCATGGGATGTCGCGATAGAATAACATCTCCATTTCTTCCGTGGATGTCTTAAGAGGCGACTAAGGAAATCGGTTTGGGTATGTATGCTTTAGGCGACAGACTAGCAACCTGTCACTGTTCTACCTCTTCCATCTTTGCAAACCTAAAACTATCCTGAAAGTGGCTGCGAAGCACAAAATAGTCATAATCATGGATGTTCCCCTCTTGGGAATACAGGCGTGAGGATATGTATGTTTTTACTCGGTATGTTTGTTTAATTGCCATGAGATGTCGGGAAAGAATAACACCTCCATTTTTTCCGTGGATGTATTAAGAGGCGACTACGGAAATAGGTTTAGGTATGTATGCTTTAGGCGACAGACTAGCAACCTGTCACTGTTCTACCTCTTCCATCTTTGCAAACCTAAAACTATCCTGGAAGTGGCTGCAAAGCGTGAAAATTACAGTCATAAGTTCGTCATTGTCACGTTTCGTGTGCTCTGCCTACCCCATTTGGGAACACACAGTGGGAATGTTTATTGTATAACACAAAAATCACCAATTTATGCAGCCATCCGCTGTTTAGTTATAACATTATAAAATATGAAAATAACTCTATGAGATAAGCGGGTGTTGTATGGAATTTGATTTATGACAGTTTTGATTACAATTACATGTCATTAAGGATACTTACAGTGCAGTTGAATTACTTAGTCATTTAATTTAAACCTCAAAACCTAAAAAATATTATGCTAGGAGTGGCCACAAAACCTGAAACAGTCATCGTTTTGTCTATGTATCATTTTATGTGCTCTGCCTACTCCGTTTGGGAATACAGACGTGATTGTGTGCATGTATGTATTTAATTTAATGTCGCTGTTAGGCTACAATATTTTTTGTGTATAATTCAGTCAGTTATAATTTCAGATACCCACGGCGACGGCTCGGCAAAGATTTATCTATTGAAGACTTCCTCACAAACGCAAGTTTACTGTTTTTACTTTTAGTACCTTACACCTCTCCATTTCTTCCGTGGATGTCGTAAGAGGCGACTAAGGAAATCGGTTTGGGTATGTTTTAGGCGACAGGCTAGCAACCTGTCACTATTATACCTCTTTCATCTATTTTAAAACCCAAAATGATGCTAAAAGTGGCTGCGAAGCATAAAATAGTCATAATCATGGATGTTCCCCTCTTGGGAATACAGGCGTGAGGATATGTATGTTTTAGCTCGGTATGTTTGTTTAATTGCCATGGGATGTCGGGATAGAATAACACCTCCATTTCTTCCGTGGATGTCTTAAGAGGCGATTAAGGAAATAGGTTTAGGTATGTTTTAGGCGACAAGCTACCAACCTGTCACTATTGTACCTGCGACCTCAAAACCTAAAAAATATTATGTTAGAAGTGGCCACAAAACGTGACATAGTCATCGTTTTGTCTTTGGTAGCGTTTTGTGTGCTCTACCTACCTCGTTTGGAAATATAGGTGTGATTGTATGTAAGTATGTATGTATTAAACCTAAATATGCTGAAATGTGGCCACGAAACGTGAACTCGGAATGGCTTGTCTATGTATCCTTTCGTGTGATCTGCCTATCCGGTTTGGGAATGCAGGCTTGATTGTATGTATGTATGTAAGTATGTATGAATGTTAGCTTGTAGATACATCAATTTAATTTAGACCCAAACCACAGTAACAAAATTTTTAATGTCTATGTTACACTGTCTGTCAAGTCTGTAGGTATATCTGGTAGTGTTTCACACTTCAACAGCGAACACACCACATACTTGAACAGCTAATTTTTATCATGAAAACATTTATAGGTAGTTCCCGTGCGATAGCAATAGGAAAATGCTGAACCGATCTGATGACTTTTTTTTGTACAAACGCAACAGGGGCGAAGCTGTCATCAGCTACTAACTAGGTAGTTCTTCATGTTGTGGCAGTGAATAGATATGGTATCCTAATCTTTTTACGCCAAATGTGTGCGATAAATGGTAGAGAATAATGAAATAGCTATGAACTAATAGACCCGATCTTAAGTTACATACTTGTATTATAAAAGTTACTTATTCTCATGATTGATAATGAAGCTTCCAAACCTGATCTGAAACTACTAATCTGATTGCTACCGCTACTTAATTGACTACAATAAAAGTAGGAGTTATAGTCATTAAATTAATTATGATGTCGCTGTTAGGCTACAACATCTTTTCCGTCTAATTTTAGATAAGGCGGTGGCTCGGCAAAGATTTATCTACATAATATTTGAAGACTTTCTCACGAACGTAAGTTCACTGTTTTACTTTTACTACTATAGCATTACTTGTAACGTTACTACTATTTGAATTAAATATGTAGATATGTGAATGTCTCCTGTGTGGTGTCGCGATAGAATAACACCTCTCCATTTCTTCCGTGGATGCTGTAAAACGTGACCATGGAAATAGGTTTAGGCATGTTTAGGCAACAGGCTATCAACTTGTCACTATTGTAACTGCCACCTCATAACCAAAAAAAAAATAATGCTAGAAGTGGCCAGCCACAAAACGTGAAATAGTCATCGTTTTGTCTATGTAGCGTTTTGTGTGCTCTGCCTACCCCGTTTAGAAATACAGGTGTGATTGTATGTAAGTATGTATGTATTAAATCTAAATATGCTGAAAGTGGCCACGAAACGTGAAATCGGAATGGCTTGTCTATGTATCCTTTCGTGAGATCTGCCTATCCGGTTTGGGAATACAGGCTTGATTGTATGTATGTATGTAAGTATGTATGAATGTTAGCTTGTAGATATATCAA
>BHDV01028675.1:207808-222663 GCA_005406045.1 Adoxophyes honmai
GATGGACAAGCCGTGACTGGCTTTAGTAGACTACGAGTCAGTCGCCAGTAGGAATTCAGGCGAATTGCAATACAAAGTGCTTTTCAAGAAATCGCCAACACGGTTTCAGTTCTCGTGATGTTTGTACGGTCGATGTGACGTTTCAAGTAGACTTCATGTTCATGCCTAAAGTACTTTCTCAAAATTTCACATTAGCCGTTACATTTGCCATACCTATCTACACTAATGAAGGTATACAAAATGAAATGTCCCAAAAAAGTTGTTTTTTCTAGCGATTTTCAATTTTTAATGTAATGCCATTTGAATCTGGTATGTATGTTAAAAATTTACACGTGATGGTTTTGTAGTGTTTGGAAAAAATAACTAAGTATTGCACGTGCATTATCATCATTATTATTAGAACTTGTACGTACCTACACAAAAACATGAGTAACTGATTGCGGCGAAAAAAAAACCGTAATAAATTTAAAAAACTTGGATTTTCTAAGTAATGATAATGAATGCCCCTAGACAAATTAGTAATTTGTGAGATTTATGCACGACGGCGCTGTTCCTTTCTGTAGAAATTAGTTCCGGGAAAATCCGCACAACTAAAGTAGGTAAATGGTTTGGTTTTACAAGACGATATCGACATAGACGATGATTATGATACTCCTGTCCAGCAGATCCCCAAAGAGGTCAGCTTGCAGCGAACGAGCGGACTGTTCAGTAAGTATTTAACGTAATGGTAAGTTTTCGCTAATAAAGTAAATAATATTCACGCTCGCACGTAGATAAATAATTACCGAAAATTACATGGAACGAGTGAATAAAACATTCAGCGTTAGAACTTTTACCTATACGAAATTATGGAATATCTATCTGATTGTGGCGAAAATTAAGTAAACCTCTACTGAACCGTAAAATAAAATCAAAAATACTAGACAAATCAATATTTTGTGAGATTTTTACACGAGGGCGCGGTTTCCTTCTATGGTAATTAGGTGCAAGAAAATCCGCATATCAAAAGTAATTGGTTCGGTTTTGCAAGAATAACCTAATCCACAATACACTAACCCTTTTCCAGAGTCGAATCTTACGACACCCACGTGAAGAAAGGGGGAGGTGCTATTCTAACCCGGCACCACACGGGACACGGAACTTTTATTAATTAGTATGTTTATAGTCCGTTACTTTTTGGTTTTAGATGTAAATATCATGTACATTCTTCATAAATTTAAACATACAAAAATATTTTAAGTAAATTTAAACTGTAGGAAATCATGTTTCCTTTATAACATTTCAAATTAGTAACGGTGACCATTGTTGAATATTAAATTATTCGTTGATTAATTATTTTGCGAATGTCTTAGTTAGCCAAACAGCTGTTGTTAGAACAACAATAACTAATAGACTATTCGGCATGACTTGGTAAATACGAGTAAAACCCCAAAAAAATGTAGGGAAAATGTAGAAAAGGTTGAAAAGCACGAACGCGGCATACGAACTCCTCGTGACCATTTGTGTAGAGGGTCCGGGAACCCTTACGGCCACTTCCGGCCCGGCGGCCAGCCCACGACGGCTACCCCGGCGTCAGGCTTGCGCCGTCATTTATCGCCAAGACTCACCCTCCACTTCTTACCCGAAAGCAGTACTCGGTTCGGGCTTGCATCCATCTCTGCGAACCTTGAATTAGGACTCACTGGCCAGCGTCACCACCTTGGATCAGCTGGCCACCTTACTCTCCAGTTTCGGGTATTAAGCCAACGGTTTATTTATCTTCAGGCAAACCGTTGTTGCCCGTGATACACAGTCCACGCGCTGTTCTTTGCTGTTCACTGTCATTACGAAGTAGACTTCCCATGCGCCCCATTCTACCGTCGAAGTCGAGCAGTTTTACCTAAAACTCAAAGAACCAGGTCGGGAGGCAGCCCTTGCCTTTTATTTACTTTAGGCTTTACCAATAGTCGTAGGTACTCGTACTTTTTAAAGTTGGCATGAAAAAATATTTTGTTTACAAACTGATATTAGCGTAGCTACTGTACCTATTGCTTACGATATTCTATCAATACTCGAAAAGTTCATACAATAATTAACCTTTTTCAACTACTAACAAGCCATAAACCACACAATGCTAAATACAAACTTTTTAAGGTAAGTAGGTATAGCATTTACTCTATTACATTGACATTTACCGTAATGGAAAGATTTAAAAAAACTATTACATTGACAATGTGCTTCCGTCAAGTTGGTAAATAAAAGCAAAGCCAATGGAAATAAATAATAAAATAACTTAAAGGATTACGAAACATGATTGTGGTTTTCGTTTTACCTAGGTAGGTACATGATCAGTACATAACAAAATAAGTGCGAATAAATGTAAAGTAAGCATTGAGTCAACTTCGGGGAATGGATATCATACCTAATTAGCTGTTATCAACTCAAAGCAACAAATGCTGAAGAATAATCTTTGCAAACAGTTTAAGGTGTCAGTATAGTGCTTAAAAGGTGACCCGGTGAGAAAAACATAATTATGTATTACCAGTGTACGTATGCTTTTGTTGGAAATGCTTAGTAAACAGTTTGAAGTTATTTTATTGTGTTTTATTCAAGTACATAGTTCTTTCGCATTTCGTACGTTCACACCTACTAATTAAATGGACACTTTTGTAATATTGATAACTAAATAATGGATAATATGTTTGACCTAAACAATAATGGTGTATTTAGTAGGTTATTGAAACGATTGTAAATGCCAATGTCAAATACTACGACTGGACATTAAGCATGGGTATTACATTGCTGGCTCGATTTATTTTGTTAGGAAATATGAAAAAAAATAAAAATCATTTTAATTAATTAAAACCATTTGGGATTAATTACTGATACGTTAAATAGTCTAAATTTTAATTTTTTGCTTTAGTTACAGGCCCCACCCTGTATATCATTCTAATTAGTCCGTAAGTTAGATTATGGAAAAAATGAGACACATATTTTTTAGTTTATGAAATAATTAAACATCAACAAAGGTACAGATCATCAAACTTCCTGAGTGGGGGCTCGTGACGTCACGCGAAACTTATAGGCTCTGTATTATCGTCATTTTTCGCCTGTCAAATAAAAGAAAAAATATGGGTATAAAATTTTTTCGTAGTCTATCTGACGGACTAAATAGTTTTTTGTAGTCATCTAGCCTATTTTAGCCTAAAGCATATCTAAACCTATTTCCTTAGTCACCTCTTACGACATCCGTAGAAGAAATAAAGAGGTGTTATTCTTTCTCAACACCACACAAGAACGAGAGCGAATACGGTCACTGAAAACGGATTATTCGACACTTAAGCCATTATAGTTTCTTCCTATTTGCGATTCTGCACAATATTCTCTGCAGCTTTGAAAAATACAGAATCAAGAATTGGAAAAACAATACTGGCTTAAGTGAATAATCCTGTAAACTCATAGCAAACTGTAACAACGCTATCAACTGCGCGACAAGATCATCCTGAAGTTGGTCCCGCTTGGTATTGCAAGTAATACGGTCCGTCCAACTCGTTACTTCGCTTGTCGCGTCTTTGGAACCCCCGCCTAAGACAAAATGAAGCAGTGGAGGGACGTTTTTAAACATAAATAATTCAGTGCGCGTCTATCCGCCGCCGTGGCGCGTAGCTCCAGATGATGGATCACGAATTGGCCCGAAACATGTCGATCTAATCTCGATATTTAAACGTGAATAGATTCGTTTTATTTCACTAGTAAAGGGACTGATAGATGTTATACGTTAAAATCACGCTTGTAGGTATTTCTACAGGGTAGGCAGAGCACACGAAACGTGAAACCCTGGACTCAAAAACCGTTTTAGTTTGACAGATGATTTTTTTGATGTATCTCTATTGCCGCCATCGTAATGGTGTCGGGTTTAGAATTACACTTCTCCATTTCTTCCGTGGATGTCGTAAGAGGCGACCTAAGGAATAAGGTTAAGGCATATTTTAGGCGACCGGCTGGCAACCTGTCACTATTATACCGGCCAACTCAAAACCTAAAAAACAATGCTCGAAGTGGCCACGAAATGTGAAATAGTCATGGCTTTGTCTACGTGGCGTTTCATGAGCTCTGCCTACCCCAATTAGGAATACAGGATACAGGCGTGGTGCATATAATATTTTTCCATTGCTTACCGTACTGTCCATATAACCCTCCTGTCCTGTGACAACTGACCACGGTAACTCGATTGGCCGCTCCGGACATTAATTGCTACATTGTGCGCCGACGCCGCCTGAGATTGACTCCTAAGACGAGTTACGCGCCAACTATGGGAGCGTGGAGTATGGAGCCTAATGGAGACGTCAATTTATAATGCTTTTCATCTCTAGTTGAGGTAATAGAGTATTATCACTTATTTACCTAATGGCTTTTGCTGTAGCAGATATTAATACTGGTGATTTTGATGCATTTTTTTTTGAGTAAATAGAGTGATTCAAGAAGAACGCTTACCCGTATAATAAATGCATAAAATATAGTAGAGAAACACTGATAATTTCAAAGGATTTTAACGTGACATTGTAAATACATTTTTTTATGCTTACATTGCAAACAATAAACTTAACATAAAACCTCAAATTTATGCTAGAAGTGGCTACGGAACGTGACATAGTTCAGGGCTATGTGCTATGTCTATGTAGAGTTTTGTATGCTACCCATTTGGGAATACAGGCGTGAGTTGTGCAAACGCTGGCAAAACCCTACAAGGTGCATCAATAAAACGTCTATTACGACAGTAGAAATGGAGTGGTGTTATTCCAACCCCTACAGGAACTGACTACTCCTGTAAAATAAACACTCTAAGCCGGCAACTGACTGGTCTGTCGGACCGCGAACTTTGTTACAGGTTACAGCGAGTCGACTCCCGCGTGTTGTTCGGGAGCCAGATGGCACTGATGTGATTTCAAGTCAAGTTGACATTGTCAGTTGACATTTAAGGCATTTCCCGTATTCAGTTTGACAGATAAGGTAACCCACTTTTAAATCGAGTTAAGGTCGACATGTTTCGGGATAAATCGGCCCTTCATCTAGAAGCCGTAGCGGCTGCTGCCAAACTAGCACTGCGCGCCACCGCTCTGTTTGCGCGACTCGTGCTCGACGAACCTAATACCGGCACGCGCGCCTTCATTACTATTATCATTTTATACTATTGTCAAATCGACTCCCGCGTGTTGTTCGGTAGCCTGTGACGCTGACGTGATTTTGAACCAAGTTGACAGCATTGTCACATACATACACCACGACTGTATTCCCACAGGGTAGGCAGAGCACACGGCACGCTACATAGACAAAACCATGACTAATTCACGTTTTCTGGCCACTTTCGTGGTGTCAGGTTTAGAATAACACCTCTTCATTTCTTTCGTGGATGTCATAAGAGGTGGCTGCGAAGCGTGAAGTAGTCATATTTATGATTTTGTCTATTTCACGTTTCGTGTGCTCTGCCTATCCCATTTGAAAACATAGTTGTAGCCACTTCTAGCATATTTTTTTTAGGATTCGAGTTGAGACGTTTAACCTGTCGTCTGTGTTTGATAAGAATCCCAAAAGTATCCGTCGTATGTGTATGATAAAAATCAGTATCATACGACTTTTTCGAATTTTTGCGAGTTAGGATCCTTATCAAACACAGACGACAGGTTAAGACTGACATGTTGCTAGCCTGTCGCCTAAAATATACCTTAACCTAATTCCTTAGTCGCCTCTTACGACATCCACGGAAGAAATGGAAAGGTGTTATTATAAACTCGACACCACACGGAAACAGCATTGTCAGTTGTCAGATTTAAGATATTTCCAGTACTAGCTTTCCGTCGCCCGCGTGGAACTCGGTTATGTTGCGGTATAAAGCAAAACTTCTCGTTTCAAACGACACACAGCGCCATCGATCTATCATCTATCGATCGGTCATCTATTGATATCGATCTATCATCGATCGATATCGATCTATCAAGCAAACTATATTTTTGTTTTCCCTCGGGAACATCAATTTTTCCCGGGATAAAAAGTAGCCTATTATTTAATCCGGACTTCTATCTTTACATCGGCAAAATTTCAAAGCAATCGGTTCAGTAGTTACGGCGTGAAAGCGGAACAAACAAACAAACAAACTCACTTTCTGACTTATAATATTAGTAAGGATTCATCTTGACAAATACGGTTGACTCACGTCTCAAATCGACCTTAGCTCGACATGTTTCGTACTTAGCACGACATGTTTAGTAAACCAGAGTTTAAAGCCAACCCTGCAAATGGTCCTAAATCAAATAAAACCCTGTAAAATACATTAAATTACTCTTCCACTTATTCATTAAGCATTTGAAATGACCCCTTGAGCTCATAAAGTTGTTAACTCAATAAAATAACTATAATCCCAAGCACTTAGCCTCTAAGTGGCTCGGTTTGTTTGACTCAATTCTTTTAACGCTCCGTGTGTGCCTTTTCGTTTTATTTCGTTGCTGTAATTGGAAAAGATTCGGTTAGAGACGGCTGATCAAATATTTCTATTAATAATGCTATTATAATTAGAATCATTTCAATTAAAACTTCATTGTTAGGTTAGACAAGAGACGACAAAGAAATAGGTTAAAGTATTTTAGGTGACAAGCTAGCGTACATACATACAGTCACGAACAGGGATTGTTGAGCCACTTGCCACTGTTCGCAATTTAGACGTGTAATCAGTGACCGATGTGACTGACAGATTTTATCTATTGGATTGGTATTACACGACCAAGTTACAAACATAGGTAAGTGGCTCAACAATCCCTGTTCGCGATGGTACATACATAAATCACACCTCTTTTCCAAACGTGGTAGGCAGAGCACACGAAACGCTACATAGACAAAACCATGACTCTTCCACGTTTTGCGGACACTTCTAGCATATTGTTTTGGGTTTTGAGTTGGTAGGAATAATAGTGACAGGTTGCTAGCCTGTCGCCTAAAATGTACCTTAATCTAATTCCTTAATCGCCTCTTACGACATCCACGGGCGAAATGGACAGGTGTAATTCAAAATCCGAGACCACACGGATCGCAACCTGTCACTATTATACCTCTTAACTTAAAACTTGAAAAATGCTTGAAGTGAGTTTGAAACGTGAAATAGTCATACTTTTGTCTATGTAGCGTTTTGTGTGCTCTTTACCTCGTTTGGGAATAAAGGCGTGTTGTGTGTGTTGTGAAAACTACTTATATTCAACGGACATTTATTTTCTTTACTGAACTGTGAAAGTAAATGGAGATAAAACATTATTCAAGTTCTCTTATCATTTGGTCTAATAACTAAGCATAGCCACTTCATTTAGCCAGTTCACTAAAACAATAAATCGATTTCAACCCAAATTAACCCAAATTCTATAAAATCAACGTCCACTTCCATCCAATCACAATAATTATCCGCAAAAAAACGACAAGTTTGTCCATAAATATATCGATGGCTCCACAAGCACTCTAAATACCATTTGTAGTTATTTTTTTAAATAACCTAAAAATTAGCATCGATAATAAGGCTCTCTTCCAACTCCCACTATAAAATGGTCCCTGACGCTTAAAAAATTGAAACTTTCACAGTTCATCTTAGAGGTCTTGCTTTTCTGGTGGTTAGTTTTTCGAATCTGTCTTCTAGTGGGCAGGTATTAATTTGTGAGTGTGTTATAATGATCCAGTGATGGATTGGGTGACTCAGCAAATGTTGGCGATGCTTTTAAAGTTTGTACAAATGTTGGCTCCAGCGATACGCGGCCAATTTGCTTGATAGACGCTAATTTAGAAAATGATGCATTTAACGACTGGCTGAGGTCCATTTTTAGGGTTCAGTAGCCAAATGGCCAATAACAGAACCTTAGGCTAGGAATACACTACACATGCCTGTAGCGTGCACATTTCTGTGTAAGGAGCATGCATACTTATGTCACTTTAGTAATACGTGTGCAAGCTACAGGCATATGTATTCCTAGCCTTATTGGATTCGTCTTGTCTGTCTGTTTGTTTGTATGTTACAGCCATGTAGAAACTTGGTGTGAAGATGTATTCTGTGAATCGCATTAAGATTTTCACACAAAAATAGAAAAAACAGAGATTTTGCTGGTTCCGCATACTGAGAACTGAAAGTTTTTTTTCTTCCAACCCAAACCTACGTGTGGGGTATCTATAGACAGGTCTTCAAAAGTCATGTTAAACATTCTATTTTTTTCTAAACTGTATTATTTGCGTGACTTCTAATATAAGAGAATGACAACGCTAAAAATTGGTTTGAACGAGATCTACCAAGATTTTTTTAAATCGTGAATCGCAATTTACCTTTAAATGGTGCGGGAGTCCAACTCGCACTTGGCCGGTTTATTCTATCACTGATCTTAATCATTTTGACTAGATTTAGACTAAACGTGCAATAATGAAACCACAGTATGGTTATGGAAGTCGAGAAACCGCACAAAAAATGATAGCAAGATTCGGGTATTATTTTGACAGTTCAGTATTTCAGCAAATACCCTTAATTCACAATGAACTTATATTCTTTTAGTGAACATTAACGGAATTACTCACGTTGTTTATACCGAGATTAGCTCGTCATGTTTCGGATCAATCCGTGATCCATCATCTGGAGCTACGCGCCACGGCAGCGGACAGACGCGCACTGCGTGCAGCCGCTCTTTACGTGCGACTACTAGGCACAGCTGACAGCAGTTCACAACTACCCACATTTCCGCTAACACACTCACTATTATTTTCAAAAGACGGGTAGCACACAACACTAACAACATCAGTCTCCAAAGGCTTCTCAGACTTGTCGAGCTAATCTCGGTATAAACAACGTGAGTAATTCCGTTAGTTTTATGTTTAAAACTATTCTTTTCAAATGATTTTCTATCCCCGGCTACATTATATATTAATTAGCAACGCAATCTGTCTGTCTTAACAGCCTTCTCAACGGCACGAGCCCTTTTCAAAGCCGCTGTTAGTGACTTTGCGAATTCTAAGATCTTATCTGTAAACTAGTTAAATGCGATCTTTATTCTTAAGTCCTTTTTTGCTCAAAATTATACCTTTATGAACTACAGTGTTTTTAAAGATTTTTTTGTGGCATTTTTTGAATAAATCCACAGTTTTTCTCGAGGATGTCATAAGAGGCGAAATGGTTAAACATGTTTTAGATGACAAGCTAATAATCCGTCACTGGAATGCCATTCTTTTATCCCTAAAAATATCCTAAAAGTAGGAACAAATTTTGAAGTACTTTCGTGCGTTTTGCCTACCCCACTTGGGACAGTCAATGAAATCATTCTTTCCAATTTCACCGATAAAAATATGCTAAAAGTGGGAACAAAACTTATAATATTATCGAGCATTTTGCCTGCCCCACTTAGAAATACAGGTGTGATGTAAAAAAAACAGAATAACGAGCACAATAAACTCAATCCGTATAACATAGTAACAATAAAATCACAATCCCATTCAGTTAATTCCACCTATTCGATGAGTGAATGGAAAGAGCAACGGTTCCTAGAAGCGAAAGGATTACATTCACCGGTCAATCCTTTACAGCTCTGTTAACTGAGTATAAAGTGATTAAAAGATTTAGTTCTACAAATATTTGGCCTTTTAAATACCCTTTGTAGTTGTATTGCCGTGTGGTGTCTGGCTTAACACCTCTCCATTTCTTCAGTGGATGTCGTAAGAGGCGACTAAGGAAATAGGTTAAGGTATACTTTAGGCGACAGGCTTGCAAACTGTCACTATTAAACCTGCTAACTTAGTTTGAAATATGATAGAAGTAGACACATGAACTTGCACACACACACACACACACACACATACATATTTACTAGTGATATCCTTATCATATTTTCTTTATTTTGCTTGTGTCCCTGTCTTTGTTTAGTATTTAAGCGCCTTAGTTATTAGTTAATCTGGCACTTGCGATACAGACCTTGTGTCTAGTGCAATGGCCAGGATTTATTTCATGTATTACGTCTTTTATGTTAATCAATAAAATTACTTTACTTTACTTTACTTTACTTTACGTAAAAGCGTGAATTATTCATGGTTTTTTTCTATGTAGCGTTTTCTGTGCTCTACCTACCCCATTTAGGAAAACAGGCGTGATGTATATTTGTATGTTCAGGAGTGGAGCTCTTACCCATTCGTAGTTCCCGGGGCATAGATTCAAATGGTTCACGTTTTCCAGGATTATAATATCAACTCAACGTAAGGCGATCCCGCGTGAGGTGCCGAGTTAGAATAGCACCTCCCCCTTTATTCTCGTGGGTGTCGTAAGATTTGACTCTGGGAAAGGGTTAAGTGTATTGTGGGCGATGGGCTAGCAACCTGTCATTGCCATATCACATTTAACCATCTAGTTACCCTGAAATTGCTAATCGTGGCACTGGATTTTTGAATTCATGTGCTCTGCCTACCCCTCTTGGGAATACAGGCGTCAGAACATGTATGTATAATGTAAGGCGATGGATCTTAGTAGGTAAACGTCCTATGAAAATGTTTCAAAACATACTTTCCCATTATTCGTATCAACAAAATGACTCCGCGAGCGCAAACATCTAAAACCAAATTACATACTTATTAAGAATAATTCGCAAAAATGGCCGCTTAAACTTTATAATTGCTGCGCAAGAATAAATTGGAAACGAAAAGAGTTTCTGGAAATTAAATTTACCCGCCATTTTGTTGTGAGAGGATTTTTCATTAGACGTAAACTCGTTAAGGCTGGCTGTTGCTACCCTTTCGCTTGACTGTGGAGGTACCTACTGAAGAGTGTTGTTTAATCGATGTGAATTTTAGCAAAACTACCTACCTACATTAATGATTAACAACGTTCGATCACGCCCTGTGTTGCCAAATGAACGTAGATAAAACCGTGACTACTTGACGCTTCTCGGGCATTTCCAGCATAATTTTAGGTTTGAAAATGATGGAAGGGGTTTTTATAGTGACAGTTTGCTAGCCTGTCGCCTAAAGCATGTACCTAAACCTATTTCATTAGTCGCCTCTTACGACACCCACGGAAGATATTGAGAGTGATATTCTAACCTTGACACCTCACAGGAAAATCACATGTAGGTACATTAGGTATATCATTTAGAACCTCTTTTTTATACATTATTAACTTTTGAGCGCAATTACATCTGCGTACAATTGGCTTGTTGCTATTTCGCGGCATTTTCAGGGGATCCTTTTGGTGGACTTGAATTATCTTCATACAAAATTTCAGATAAGTATTTCTCTTTATTTGTGTTACGTGACATTTTGTTTCACGCCAAATTTCATGATTGTAGGTCATCGGGAGTAACCTTTAGGTTTTGGGATATAATTCGACACTTATGTTTTATCGTTTCTTCCTATTCACTGAACAATACTCTCTGCAGCTGTCTATTAAAAATGTGCAGAATTGCGAATACGAAGAAATAATAACGGCTTAAGTGTTGAATAATACTCCGTTTTGGGACTTTTTTAAATTTACTTGAAAAGCGGCGACGTGTAAACATAAACATAAACGCGTGTACCCGACCACTGGATAAAATATTTAGATACGGAAATTTTTTGGCCACCCTGTAAATGTATTTAAAATTGATTTCCATTTTGGTTCGATACTTATGCCATTATTCTTTTTTCCTATTCTCGATTCTGCACAATACTCTCCGCAGATGTCTTCAATAAATGTGCAGAATCGCGAATACGAAGAAACAATAATAGCTGAGCAGAGCGGCTGTTCAATTTAACTAAGAAAGCAACTATTTGATGACTATTCTTGATAGGCAAATTCATTTTATTGTCGATTATGGCGGTTATATTTCCCATGCATCTCGCGGCTAACTGGCAGCTAGTTAGGTAAAACAATTATCTGATGCCTCGATAGGCAGAGGCATTTTATTTTTCGATACTTATGCTGTTAATGTTTCTCCCTATTCTCGATTCTGTACAATATTCTTCACACCTGATTTTAAATTGTGCAGAGTTGCGAATAGAAAGAAACAATAATAGCTGAACTTTGGAAAAAACTAAGAAAGGCACTATCTGATGATCGTTGCTTTGATAGGCAGAGGCATTTTTTGTCGATTATGCTGTTGGTTATATCCATGCATCTCGCTAACTGGCAGCTAGTTAGGGCCTAATAAGGCGGTGCGGCGCGAGTGACACGCCCGGATACACCTTAACGTTTTGTGCTAGGGATGTGGAACGCGCTTGTCGATAAAAGTTATGAGAATGCTTATTAATTGCATTATTTAAAAAATTGAATTAGGAGTTGTTTACAGCAGAGAAGTAAAGGGGGAATCAGGATGCATGTTAAGCTTGTCTTTCTGCCAAGAATGTGACGACGAAGAAGAAAAAGAAGAAGTAAAGTTTGGTTAAAAGTAAGGAAATATTTCACATTCTATATTAAAAGCTAGTAATTTTTTTTTACAAATTTTTCATCTACGGACTCGTGGTCCGTACCTTGATGATTTTAGGTTTTTTTATTTATTTTTATTTTAGCTTAACTGTGCGCTCCGCGTAAAGACACAACAGTTTTACAATAATGTGCTCTTAAAATTAATTACAACTAGTTTTTTTTTTCTTTTTAGGGTTCCGTACCCAAAGGGTAAAAACGGGACCCTATTACTGAGACTTCAGCTTCACTGTCTGTCTGTCTGTCTGTCTGTCTGTCCGTCCGTCCGTCTGTCTGTCACCAGGCTGTATCTCACGAAACGTGAGAGCTAGAGATTTGAAATTTTCACAGATGATGTATTTCTGTTGCCGCTATAACAACAAATACTAAAATTAAAATAATTATAATAATTAAGGGGGGCTCCCATACAAAAAACGTGTTTTTTTTTTTGCTATTTTGGATCTATTTAAATAACTGTAACAGGTAAATACTTTAAATGCTCACAGAATATTTAATTAAATATTTACTTTTAAAGGGAATAATTAAAATAAAATAAAATTAGTATTTAAGGGGGGCTCCCATACAAAAAACGTGTTTTTTTTGCTATTTTGGATCTATTTAAATAACTGTAACAGGTAAATACTTGAAATGCTCACAGGATATTTAATTAAATATTTACTTTAAAAGGAAATAATTAAAATGAAACAAAATTAGTATTTAAGGGGGGTTCCCATACAAAAATTCTGATTTTTTGCAGTTTTTGGTACGGAACCCTTCGTGCGCGAATCCGGCTCGCACTTGGCCGGTTTATTTCTTTTCTCTTTTCTCTTTTCTCTTTTCTTTTTTTTCCTTTTTTTTCCTTTTTTTTCTTTTCCCTTCCCTCTCCCTTTCCTTTCTATTCCTTTCTCAGCTAATCTTTAAAAGCTAGTAATTTATATTACTTAGGTCTCTTTAGAAATAAAGCGGTTTTTGGCGTTCCTAAGAGCTATAATAATAAGGCGAAATCTATTTAAGAAACTGTTTGTTAATTTTATTTAGTTAGACATTATTGCTTTTTTTAAGTTTAATTATATTATATAATCCTAACTAATTTATATGGAATAAGAATCCATTGGAGTTGCGTCCGTTTGGAAAACCATTTGAGACCAAAAATGGTTTATTTTGCCATAATTTGTCTCAACTAGACTTGTAATTGGAATCAAAAGGGGGCAGTCACAAATTATACACAGGCAGAGCATCAAGCTCGTTGATCAGGTCGAATGTTAGGTTTAATTGTAGCTATTTCCGATTAGATACAAATACTACTAAAAGATGAGGCTCTTAAGAATATAAAGGCACTGGATCAAAAAATAAAAATGCAAGACATCGATATCGACAAATGGTTGTGTCCCAGCTCGCGGGGCGGGGGCGCGCGCGAAATTGGAGGAAAACTTTCGTAAGGGGAAATGAAATGGGATTGATAAAAATTGGAACCAAGCCGCGCCAGACACGGATTTGGGCGCTTCAGGTTCGAGTATTTTTTAAGGTTTTTTCAACACAATCTTGTGTAAAATTATAATACCATGTGTGTTCAATCAGTTCAATTGTAAAGCTCCAGACAGCGTCAGCGGGATGTATGCTACATATTATGTTCGAAATTGTACGAAGGAGGGCTCAAAGCACACTGATCGGGAAAAAGCGTTTCATTCATAACGTTATGCCGTTTTTTGATCGCAAAAAATAAATGAAAAAAATAGAAGTGTTATTCTAAACGCAACACCACACGGCCGTTTAGTCCGCTTTCGTAATTAAGGTTTCGTAATTAACTACCAAAAAAGAAATATTTTTCTAGTTTTGTATTTAATTACCAAACGAGAATTTATTCTCTGTTTTCGTAATTGAGTATTTTTTCTTCTTTCGTAGTTAATTACGAAACTTATCCCGTTTTTCTTTTTTCGTTATTAATTACCAAACCAGAATTTAACTGCACTAAGGAACTAGTGGGCACTTCTTTCTTTAAAGTATAAAAAAAGTAAGTCTTCGATTATGTCTTATTAATATGCCATTTGAAATCCATTCATAGTCTGACTAATAAAAAGGAGAGTGTGATGCACTTAAAATTTATAAAACATATTTATCACAGTACCGTAATATACAGGGTGGCCGGAAATTAACCGTAAATATTTCAACCAATGGTCAGGTATACGGGTTTGAAAACCCCTGCAAAATGGGAGACAGACGTTTCATCGCTTTTTAGGTTATTGCGCCCGGTGTTTTACCTAGCAAGTCTCGTTAGTCGGAGCGTACGCACATGCAATCTTTAGCCCTTACGAGGCTACGCAGTTGACTTAGAGCCGGAATATAAAAGACATACAAATTACGGGAAAAAATCTTCACAGCGGTTATCAGACTTGTTTAACCAACCACTCGTTAAAATATTCACGTGCAAATTCCGCCCCCCCCCCCC
>BHDV01028675.1:222687-279655 GCA_005406045.1 Adoxophyes honmai
CAAAATTGACTCTTAATGTCAATAGACAAAGTTACAAATGACTTTTATTTTATGTACTATGTATAGCACGCAGGTCGTCAGGAGGCTAAAGCAAAGCAACTCTTTGTCGAAGACATCATGAAGTCTGGTGCCACAGTGCCTACTTAGCTGTTTACCTGTAGCGTTTGTTTAAGATGCGATTTTCGGGCTATGGGCAGAATAGTTCCTTCAATACTCGTGCTCAAGGCAATGGGGGATAGAGTCACCCCACATCTTAATTCTGATCATATTTGAAAAAGACATTGAAGATTTAGAAAAATATATAATTACATTACATTCCAACATCGCTTGAAGGTAAGCAGGAAGAGATCCCTTTTGGGATATGTTCGCCTTTGTACTATCTATAAGGTATCAAAAATTGTTCAACGGCCCTGCTTTTATTTCGCTGGATAGATATACAGCTTACAAAATAATCATATTTTGATTCTTAATCACTAAAAATTACTCGTGAAATAAATTTAAACATTTCAAACTCATAACTTTTTCGAAATCATAATTGTCAAAAATTGATACAATGTTTTGTAAGAAATTTGGAATTGAGACTGAGCTATAGTAATTTACACTTGTTAAGGATTACTTTTTAACCTTTTTACATATTTACGTTTCATCATAATTACGAGAAAAATCTTATACATACCTACATACATACATAATATCCTCACGCCTGTATTCCCAAGAGGGGTAGGCAGAGCACATGAATTTAAAAATCCAGTGCCACGTTTAGCAATTTCAGGGTAACCACATGGTTAAAGGTGATATTGCAGTGACACGTTGCTAGCCCATCGTCCACAATACACTAACCCTTTCCCAGAGTCGACTCTTACGACACCCACGGGAAGAAAGGGGGAGGTGCTATTCTAACCCGGCACCACACGGGGGAAAATCTTACTTTGTTGTTAATTACGAAACTCAATTACGAAAAGAATAAAATAATTCTTGTTTGATAATTAATTATGAAACAGGAAAAAATATTCCTCTTTCGAAGTAAATTCATTACGAACACGGAAATAAAAATCTTTTTTCGTAGTTAATTACGAAACTCGATCACGAAAACGGAAAATAAATTTTTGTTTGGTAATTGACTACGAAACAAGAAAAATATTTCTTTTTTGGTAGTCAATTACGAAACTTTAATTATGAAAGCAGACTAAACGCACACGGCATCTATGTTGATGAGTAATTATGGCCGTGTCGTATCAAATTTAGAATAACATTTCAAGGAGATAGTAAGAGGCGACTAAACCATAAGGTAAAGATAGGGGTATATTTTAAGCGACAGGCTAGCATGCTGTCACTCTTATACCTGCCAAGTTAAAATCAAAAATTTACCTTAACCTATTTCCTTAGTCACCTCCTATGACATCCACGGAAGAAATGGAGAGGTGTTATTCTAAAACTGACGCCACACGGAAATTTTGTTTTCAAACCTATTATTATGTAAGAAGTGGCCACGAAGCTTGAAATAGTCATGGTTTTGTCTACGTACCGTTTCGTCGTCTTCCTAACCCATTTGGAAATACAAGCGTGATTTATGTATGTATGTATAAATAATATGAACCAAACCTAACTCCCAAGTCCGGCCCTGCCGCATCCGAGGGCACGAAATTCACTTAGCTTCGTTTGTCGAAGCTTTCGCCCCTTGAAACTTTTCAATAGCCGGGAATCGAATCCCCACCCCCACCTGCGATGTGTGGAGCTGATCAGTTATTGTTCTAAAAGCCGGAGTTACGCCGTTTTACGCGGGTGTTTTTGGCGTAAGTGTTACATGTGCGATGTATTGATGTATAGAGGTAGCTATACAGAGTGGTTGGAAATCGACTGTAAATATTTAAAACAGTATTCGGGTCGCGCCTGAAAATCCCTGTGAAGATTTTCCCCAGATTTCTTTGTAAAAAAAATTACGAGAATCTGAAAATATTGCGCAGTCTTTTATATTTCGCTCTAAGTCAACCGTAGCATCGCAGTGTGGAACGATTGCATGTGCGTACCCGGCGACTAATGAGACTTGCATATGACCTGAAAGCGACGAAACATTTGTCTCCCACAAGGTTTTTACAGAGGAGTTATCAGACGCCTATACCCGACCACTGATTAATAAAATATTAAGGTCAAAAATTTAATTCCGACTTAATTAACTCTGTTAAACTACAAATTAAATGACTTTTACGAGTAGCAAAATAGCTAACTTTTTGTGAAATTAACTAAGCACATTAGAAACGTTACTTATTTCTTTCATGGCAAATTAACCATCCAGCCTATATACGTCCCACTGCAGGGCACAAGCCTCCTCTCGGTATGAGAGGGCTTGGGCTATAGTTCCCACGCGGGCCCAGTGCGGATTGGGAACTTCACACACAACATTGAATTGCTTCGTCGCTGTGTGCGGGTTTCCTCACGATGTTTTCCTTCACTGAATAGCTCGTGGTAAATATCAAATTCGATGGATTCGATTCGATGTATGATGAAATTAACCAATACCTGTGCTAATGTTAACTTAATTGAATAACTGTAAGTTTCTATACAAAAATATCCAACTCATCCTTCAACTTACAACATTTGTCTTGATGCTCGTAATAAGGTCTATTCATGTTAATATTTTTCTGAGTGGCATTTACCAGCCTTTCTATTTCTTTAATTATCAAAAGTTTTTTGTGGCTGTCACATTTTGTCTAAGTCAAATGAGATCAATCAAAAAATGAATTAATCCGTAGCTACTTTGAGAGCATCACGTGAAGTGAAAAAAATTAAATAGTAGTTCACGAACCAAATTCCTTGACTATACATGCCAGTAAACTTGTTGTTTTTTCATACATTTCATTGTGGCTTTCAATACAATAACAACATTTCGCCCACGCGGACAATGGCTACTTATCTCGAATATTTAGATAAATACACAAAATCAAATAGAATCAAATCCTTGACAACACAATGTGTCATTCACAAGCCTTCAATAGCTAATGGTCACTTTGAGAAGTATTTGCAACTTAAGAAGATTGAAACTTGACACAAACCGCACAGTGGTCAACCAGTAGCGCTCGGACAAAAAAAACAAGAACTATTGGGGTTCCGCATTTCAAAATTATCAAAACTGACACGATTATATTAAAAAGTTTTTGAGTTACGAGTGGGTCGAAATTCTAAATTCTAAATTCAAAACCTTATTATTTTATGGGCTCCTAAGTGCACTTTTACACGTCATTCTCGAATTTACTAGCGCTTCGGAAACACCATCATTGCCAAGAAGAATGCGCCGCAAGGAACTTGGCAAAAAGTCATTTTTTCATAATACTACATTTACGTAATACATTTTTTCATTTTTCATAGTACTCTTTGCCAGTTCTGTTACTTGGACTTGGCTTGATACGCTGCCGTGTGTCTAGATATATCAGGAATGTCGAGGATGCATAATATTTGACAAACTTCAAGGAGGATCACCACTTCAAGACAGTCACCTACCAAATATAATAACAAGTTATGTAAAAGTGCAGTTTGCATTTTGAGTTGCGGTATTCACATTTTCTATGCAGCAAAAACAACACAACTACAACTAAGTATTCAAAACTACAATAAACAAAAAATGAATTGATATTGGTACTTACCATAACTCAAAACTGATTGTGAGGATGTTTAATTTTAAACCAATTTTATTCAAATTGAGAGAAAAAGACAAATAATGGGCAACATTTTATAAAATAGCCACAATACATTTTAAAGTCACAGCCTTCTCATACTGAAAAAAGACCTGTGCCCAGCAGTTGGACGTATTCAGGCTGGATTATTACATATTATAACGTTCCATTACATGCAGGATCCTTGGCCGCAATTCCGACTCGAACTTGGCGATCTTTTTGTAAAAGGATTTGTGCGCAAGATTCGCTCTCAAGTTCAAAGCATGCGTCGATGGTTTACAAGATGTAGAGGTGTTAATGTATAAGTCTTTTGTTGCCTGCACTTTTTGCGTGTTAGGAATTAAAATAGTGAAAAAAATACACTAGCTATTAGTACTTCTTAGTTAATCTACATACATAATATGTAAGCCTGTATTCCTAAATGGGGTTGTCAGAGCACACTAAACCATTTCATTCACCTCTTACGACATCTGCGGAAGAAATGGAGAGGTGATATTCTAAATCTGACACCACAAGATATCCGACATCACACATATTTGTAATTTTATCTAACTGTCTAGTAATAATGACATGACAGCATTTATACTAAACAAAATAATTCTAAATATTTATTTACTAGTGTCACATAGACAGAAGAATACAATTAGATTCTAAATCGCTTCAGCGTATTAAACACCAATTAACTTCAAATTTATATTGCCCTGAAATCATATTTCTAAACGTATTTTTACCTCATTACCATTAACTCAAAAGCAAGCGCGAAATCAAGCTTCAAATCTACTTACGTTTCTTATTACACTTTAAATAAAGCTCAAACGTAATTGCCGTCTCGTTAAAACTCGTTCCACTGAAAGCCGAATTAGGCGCAATTAAAAAAAGAAAATTACATTTTTATTCGAAGCAACATATTGGGTGAACGCCTCAAACAAATGTCACATAATCCCGCCACGCGTTTTACTGCCAGAACACACGAAACTAGACCTTGTTTCTTAGGGTTAGGGATGGTTGAAGCGCTCGTGTGGGGTTGTAACAATGTCATTGTTGTTTTTTGTATTGTGTTTTTATTGTGTTACTGCGTTTATTCGCCGCTAACGAGTCTGCAGGGAGCCGTGTGAGCAAGAGGCAAAACTCACGGAAAGGGACGGCGAATGATTTGTTTTGCAATTGTGGTCGAGTTTTTTGTCCCCGTTTTGCGTTGTCAACGCACTGTGTAACAATGTTACTCTTGAATATGTTATTTGGAGTGGCTTATATTTTCGGGTATTAATTGTAACGGTTGTAGTTACTGTTGATTATGGGTTTATGGGCTGTGGTTTCAAATTCAACGCTTGGCATTTACGTTCATATTTAACGTGTGAAATAATGGCATTAGTGAATTATCACTAAATTGTAGAGTCCGACCGAAGTTTCGGTTTCGGTTTCGGTTTCGGCCGAGTTTCGGCCAAAATTCCAGTTTCGGCCGCAGTTTCGGTTTCGGCCAAAATTGGCCGAAACTTTTGCCGAAACCGAAACTAATTTCGGAGGTTTTCGAGCACGTTCGCCTAACTTCGTCTCGCACGGCAACGCTTTGGTGGACGCTAGTGGCTCAGTTCAGGAATTGCCGTGCGCCGTTTTTATAGCTCTGTAGCAACATAACTTAGCTAGTGTGTAATCGCCCGACACAAAAATTCTTTAGTTAGAGATTATATTTCGATGGAACTGGGTTATTGTAAGATTTTTTTTCGTTTCTGTACTTTAATTATTTATTACCCCGTGTGGTGCCGGGTTAGAATAGCACCTCCCCCTTTCTTCCCGTGGGTGTCGTAAGAGTCGACTCTGGGAAAGGGGTTAGTGTATTGTGGGCGATGGGCTAGCAACCTGTCACTGCAATATCACGTTTAACAATCTGGTTACCCTGCTGAAATTGCTAAATGTGGCACTGGATTTTTGAATCCATGTGCTTTGCCTACCCCTCTTGGGAATACAGGCGTGAGATATGTATGTATGTATGTATGTAATTATTTATTATAGTTAAATACTAAGACATTAACTTTATTACAAATGTTTACAAAATTTGTTAACAAATCAAATTACGTAGGTAGGTACAGTCAGCCAAGAAATTGGTCTACCCCCATAAGAACGATGTTCATTTGAACTTCACGAAACAACAAGGTCGATTTCCCATTGCCATAAAGTTATTGACAGTGACAATAGCTCCCTTATCATTATTGTATTGACGTCGCGTCAAGTGGTCATGTCAACCTTAGTGACAATTTGATATTACAGAAAATTTTGTCAAAAGTGGTAGACCACTTTCTTGGTCGACCGTACATGCAAAAAATAGATAGCAAATGAAAAAGGCGAAGAGTTTAAGTTGTTACATTACCTACTTTGTTAGGGTTCAGTAGCCAAATGATAAAAAAAAGAAACTCTTAGAGATTCGCCATTGTCGTCTGTCTGTCTATCTGTCCGTCCGTAGGTCACAACCACCTTTTGTAAGTTGATGTATTCTGTGAACTGCATTGAGATTTTCGTACAAAAATAGAATAAAAAACAATAGGTACATTTTCGAGAGACTCCATATACTGAAAAAATATTCTGCATGAAACTTATATGTGCATGATAGATCTTCAAAAAATATATCAAGGTTTCTAATTTTTTTTTTTTCTAAACTGAATAGTTTGTGCGAGAGACACTTCCAAAGTCCCGTGCCCTCGCTAACTTCTAAAATAAGGGTATGAAAACACTAAAAAAAAAATGTGAAGTACAATTTACCATGGAAACTTCCATCAAAAAATTATTTGAACTAGATCTAGTAAGTAGCTTTAAACTCAATTC
This sequence comes from Adoxophyes honmai, assembly GCA_005406045.1. NCBI lineage: Eukaryota > Metazoa > Arthropoda > Insecta > Lepidoptera > Tortricidae > Adoxophyes > Adoxophyes honmai. The sequence goes on from BHDV01028675.1 coordinate 229,173, forward strand.
GCCTTTAATTTTTACCTACCTACTCAATGGTGCGGAGTCCATCGTGCGCGAGTCCGACTCGCACTTGGCTTTTTTTCTTTTCTTTTAATATATTGTTTCAATTTGGTGTCCTAATTAATGCAGGATAATCGGTAAAATGCACCAAATCTCAGTATTTTATGGAATTCTATACTTGACCACGTGAGTTTCGGTTTCGGTTTCGGTTTCGGCCGAAACTGAAGCCACGGCCGAACTTTCGGTTTCGGTTTCGGTTTCGGCCGCAAAACCAGTTTCGGTCGGACTCTAGAAATAATAATAAGGCCAATTTTGAAAGTATCTCATCCTGTTAAACATTCAATTTCTCTGACTGTACTTATAAGTATCTAAATTAAACGTATGAAAGTGAGACTTGACGCTTGAAGCGCTATGTGCAGGTCTTTATAATGACTTAATGACTTATCTGTGGTGAAACTCAATACAATTCACAAAAAGCAATTAAAAAATTGATCCCTGTTGTTGTATTGAAACGACACTGAACTGTCATATACCTACTCGTAGTATGGAAGTGGTAGAACGCAACGCAAGTCATGAACTATGTTCCCAAATAGGGTAAGCAGAGCACACGAAACGTGACATAGACAAAACTATAATTATGACTATATCACGCTCCGCAGCCACTTCTAACATAGTTTTAGGTTTCAAAGATGGAAGAGGTACAATAGTGACAGGTTGCTAGCCTGTCGCCTAAAGTATACCCAAACCTATTTCCTTAGTCGCCTCTTACGACATCCACGGAAGAAATGGAGAAGTGTTATTCTATCCCGACACCACACGGCAACTCTAACATAGTTTGTCCTAAAATTATTTGCCCGGAATGTTTTGTTCTAATGGGCATGGGTTAAAAACGTTACTTTTCCAGATATAGATCCACCCATTGTTTCAGCATTTAAGCACCTTAGATATTTATTAATCTGGCACTTGCGATACAGACCTTGTGTCTAGTGCAAGGGCCATCGGTTTATCTCACGTGTAATATCTTTTATGGTAATAAATAAATTACTTTACTTTACTTTACTATCTACCCGACTTTTCTGCCTTCGTATGAAATGCGCAACAATGCCGATTGTCGGAATAAAAGAAGTCAGCATCGATCCGCCTGGTCATCTGTTAAGACATATTAGATTACATGTTTACCTATTTCACAGTCGATAAGTTTCTCAAGGTGTCTCGTTACCATTGACGCGATTACAATACAAAGATGGCCGCCAAAGCTTGCGACAAGTTGCTAACATCCGACCGTAGCTTTACACAGTTTTTGTACACGGTAATGATACATTCGGGTTTCACACAATAGATTGTTTGATGCGGTTTTGAGTTGTGATTTCAGTGTTTGATTTCTTTTTAAGTAGCTTTGGGGTTTTAGGGTCGTTTACGAATATAACACACATACATACAATCACGCCTGTATTCCCAAATGAGGTAGGTAGAACACACGAAACGCTACTTAGACAAAACCATGACTATTACACGTCCCTTAGCCGTACCTAGGATGTTATTTTTAAGGTTAGGCTACCCTGTTGCCTAAACATACCTTAACCTATTTCCTTAGTGAACCTCTTACGGCTAACACGGAAGAAACGGAGAGGTGTAATTCTAAACCCAACACCACACAGTTAATTATGTTTATTTTTTGAATTTTCGTTGAAAAAATCTGATCAACAGCGCTATTTTCTAACGCACCAAAACTACATCGTTTTTAATTTGACAGCTGAAACCGATGTTGATTTTTAGTGCGTTAGCCAATAGCCTTCTGCTGGTCATAGATGAGTTTTACAAAATAATTAAAGTAAAGTCATAACAATTAGATTCAATCGATATAAAGAGCTTATCACTTAACATGTTTTCAACAGTTAACAGGAGAACAATCATCGAAAACATAATCGCTACATTCTATCATCATACGCCCCAGCGTGTCTCAATGCTCAACGCTCGGCATAATGGTTTGAGCATTCGAGCATAATGGTTTGAGCATTGAGTGTTCGGCGAGCGTTCTATTAAGTCGTTATCTATCGGTCGTGTAATTTGCCGGCTGGGGCCTGAGATAACATCTCAATGATAAAGGGCCCTTTATACTCTCGCCTGCATAGAAAGAAAGAATTAAAATTTGACACTGATAAAACATTGAACTTATTTAATACATTAGCTTTGATAAATAAATTATAATAACTTAAAGTAATGCATGCAATAATTTGATTGGATTGGATTGATCAATGATCTTTAGTCATGTTCGGTCGTGTTTTGTGATTCAATTCGCTAAAATTTAAAATATATTTCTCTATTGTTTGTGATTTTAATCTGGGTCGCGCGTGTATACTATGTTTTGACTTTTAAGTGTGTCGCGAACCTACAATCAATAGTCAGTGACTAAGTATGACATATTGTTAACTTTAGAAGAAGATAAAAATGGCATCTCCGTTTAACAGGAGTGGCCTCACTCCTCGTAGCCCTCCTCCGCCTCTGAGACAGGAAGAAGAAGAGAAGCCCACACAGGAACCTGTTTTATGCTCTACCCCTGAACTTCAAGCGTGGATGAACACCATCGAGCAATGTCTCCACGAGGTCTGCACAATAGCTTCAGAAGGAAAGCTAAATTCGGATCAGAAGGGTAGGGTTCATGGCCTCTGCCGTAAAATTGGAAATGGAACCGCGCAACTAGCTATACAGTACCAATCTATCAAGCAAAAGTACATTTCCGCTCATTTGTCCCTGCAACACCTTCACGAGAAGCAGGAATTATCAGCTTGTTTAGACCAACTCAAGACCGCTGTCGAGGTCGCCTGCAAGCAGCCGGCGGTTGAGAAAATGTCGTATGCGAATATGACCAAAAAGGGCCCAGAGAACTTGATCAGATCGACACCTTTGAGCTCAGTGGCTATTTTCCCAGCCGATAAAGAAAAGACTAGTGACGACACCATATCACTAGTGAAAAACCTTATAAGGCCTGAGGAACTTCAACTGCAAGTTCTGAACATGAGAAAGACCAAGAATGGGGGCATTATTATAAGTACTGAGAGAAAAGAGGACGTGAAGAAATTGCAGACTTCTGGGAAACTTATCGAGTCCGGATTATCAGTCGCCGTGCCAGACAAACTAAAGCCGAAATTAATAATATATAGCCTCCCAAATGATGTGACGGAGAATGAATTTTTTGACCAACTATACGAGCAGAATATAGAACCCAAAAGCCCTAGTATGTCTCGCGAGGAGTTTTCTGGCTCAGTAAAAATTAGTCATAAATCAGGTAAAAAGGACGGTAGGTCCTGCAACTTGGTGATCGAGGTGTCAGCATTAATTAGAAAAATCCTAATGGCTCAAGGTCGAGTATTTTTGAACTGGTCGTCTTACCCTGTCAAGGACTTTACTCACGTCTCTAGATGTTTTAAATGTCAGTTGTACGGTCATTCAGCCAAATACTGTCGTGATCAAGAACCGACGTGCGGTCACTGTGGAGAAGTAGGGCACGCCATGAAAGAGTGCAAGAAGAAAGATGTAGCGCCGGTCTGTGCCACTTGTCATCGCTACAAGAAACCCAGCAACCACAAAACAGGCGAGGATAGCTGTCCAGCACGTAAGCATGCCCTAGCAAGATTCATCAACTCGATTGACTATGAGGGCGCCTAAGAGCGTCCCTTTAAGGAAACCAACTTCAGCACGGAGCTAGTTCGCAGTCAATGGATAGATTAATTAGTTCAGAACTAGATGACCTAAATGTATCTCATTCGACGTCATGTGATGTTGAACAATGTAAATCCTTGATTGCGAACACGCGCCATCCATTTTCGATTTTTATTCAAAACATTCGAAGCATTAATCATAACATCGATGGTTTTAGAGTTCTTATGGAAAATTTAAATGTGCATTGTGATATTTTACTACTAACCGAATGTTGGCTAAAAACCCATAATAACTTTTTACCGAATATAGATGGATATACTTTATCTAGCTCAAAATTCGTCTCTAATCAAAACGATGGAGTTGTTGTGTATTATAAATCAAGTTTAAATATAACTATAGAAGAGCCCAATCTCCAGGACTGCAATAGCCTTATACTAAAAATAGGACAAGACACAGCTGTCATTGCAATTTACAGGTCGCCCTCATTTAACAACATCGATAACTTTCTTAGCTCACTCGATTTAACCTTTCGAAGTCTCACCTCATTTAAAAATATTATTATGGCAGGTGATATTAACATTAACATCGCAAGGGATAGTCAAGACCCTCGACGCCATGAATATCTCAATTTCTGCTCAGCTCACGGACTTGCTCCGGCGCACACGCTTCCTACGCACCAAAGTGGTTCATGTCTTGACCATGTCTTCATTAAAAGCAATTTAACCTCCACTACTTGTGTTACTAACTCTACACTCACCGATCACCACTCCATTCTTTTAACATTAAGCCTAATACCTTCTAAAAAAATAACGAAACAAACTTTTGACAAAGTAAACTACGAGAACCTTGAAGTATATTTACGTAATATCTCCTTAGACAGCATATTAAACTCAGATGATCCGAACAAATCGCTTGAATACCTTGTTGACTACATACAAAGGGGTATAACAGCTCATACTAAGAAAATCAAGATTACCAAAAGTAACAGATCCATTAAACCATGGATTACGCCCGGTTTAATTCGCTGCATTCGTCATAGAGATAAACTCCACTTGAGAGTAAAACAAAATCCGAGTAATGAGATGCTTGTAACAGTTTATAAAAGATACCGTAATTTTTGCAATAACCTACTTAAGAAATTAAAACGCCAATATGAGAATGCCGAATTGGTAAAACACAGTAAGAATAACAAACAAGTTTGGAAAATCATCAAAAATATCACGTACTCACAGGTCAAGCGAGATGGTAACCAAGATTTGCTTAATTCGCACTCTGACCCGCATACAGCAGTAAACAATGCAAACAGTTTTTTTGCAAGCATCGGCAAGAACCTAGCAAGTAAATTTGTAAATAACATCACCTGCAACTCTAGCACTAAAGGTATGACTCATCCGCAAATGAATTCATTTGTTATGTTTGACACAGACCAACGCGAAATAGAACAAATAATAAGTAGTTTGAAAGATAATTGTGCAATCGGCTCTGATAATATCTCAAATGAATTCCTTAAGCGGTATAAACATATTTTGGCCGAGCCTCTAACGCATATTTTTCAGCTGTGCCTTTCTAAAGGTATTTTTCCCGACATACTAAAGAAAGCTATTATTATTCCTGTACACAAAACAGGCACTAAAGACTGTATAAATAACTATAGGCCAATATCAATCCTCTCATCTATATCTAAAATTCTAGAAAAACTCATAAATAAAAGACTAGTATGCTATCTTGAAAGAAACAACATCTTATCTAACAATCAATTTGGCTTCAGGGCTCATAAATCAACTAATGATGCAGTGCACCTCTTGACTAATCATATTACGGCTAATTTGGATAAAGGTATCAAAACCTTAGGCATTTTTCTCGATCTGGCAAAGGCATTTGATACGGTATCTATTCCGTTGCTAGTTCGCAAACTTGAAAACATTGGCATAAGAGGTAACCAATTGGCTCTGTTTGACGATTATCTCAGGAAGCGTAAGCAATGCGTAAAAATCAACAATTTTACTAGTTCTTATCTTAATATTGAATATGGAACTCCCCAAGGTGGAATATTATCTCCAACCCTCTTTCTAATTTATATCAACGATCTTTGCAGGCTAGATTTAAGTCACGGTTCAGTAATATCATATGCGGATGACACTGTACTGCTTTTTTCAGGAAACACGTGGGATGATGCTTACTATCATGCTCAAAAGGGCTTAGATAAGGTGTCTAACTGGCTTCAAAGCAATCTTCTTACGCTTAATGCCGAGAAAACTAAATACATTACTTTTTCAATAAGAAAGACTCAACAATCACCGAGCAACCTCATCATCCGTGCCCACCATTGTTCCCTTATTAATCCTGATGACTGCTTTTCCTGTCCCGTCCTTGCTAAAGAATCTAAAATTAAATATCTTGGCGTAATCATAGATGATAATCTATCTTTTAGTTCCCATATTGATACAGTAGCATCTAGAGTTCGTAAATTGATTTTTATCTTTAAAAAACTGCGTGATGTGGCTAACAAGCGATTGCTTTTTCAAGTGTACTCAGCTTTATGTCAATCGTTGCTGTCGTATTGCATAACGTCATGGGGCGGCGCCGCAAAAACAACGATCATAATTCTGGAGAGAGCTCAAAGAGCTATTCTAAAGGTCTCAACTTTTCGTCCATTCTTCTTCCCTACCAAAGAGCTGTTACAATCATGTGGAGTGCTCTCGGTTCGCCAGCTTTTCATCATGAATTTAATTTTAGAACAACATAAAAGTGCCCCCTATAACCCCGAGATCAACAACAAAAGGCGATCTGACATAGTATTTAAACTACCACGCACCAATCACGCTTTTATGCACAAATTCTCCGCATTTTTAGGTCCTTTCATTTATAACAAAATTAATAGATGTTTAAGTATTTATGATACAAACTTTGCTACCTGTAAAAAGAAAATAGCGGAGTGGCTGAGAAGTATGTCGTACGAGGAAACTGAAAACTTGCTTTTGACAGTAGTGTAACTAATTTTATTTTTTATTTGTGAAACACGAAGAATGTTTTAATTTTAATTAAAATAGAATTTATGTATTAAGCACACAGTTAATTTGCCTAAGATACAGGCTACTTCATTTAGTATCCTAGTTTAGGCAATTAAATTAAATAAATATCAGCACTTTATAGCATTATGTTAGCGTTCCATATATGACTATGTTGTATTATATCGAGGCTTTAGTTAGTGTATTGGATAATTGTATTACTAACACGTTGACATAAGTACAGCGCTTACTAACTACTTTATTGTAAATCAATTATTTAAATAAACAATTTTGTTTTTTTTTTTTTTTTTGTATTGTTGAGGCACTTGCCACTATTCGCGATTTGGACGTGTAATCAATGACCGATGTGACCAACTACATGTTAGCTATTGGATTAGTATTACACGACCAAGTACATTGGTAAGTGGCTCAACAATCCACGTTTCGCGACTGTACTAGCTAGGTTGTACAGTATTGTAACCGTGTGTAAACAAAAATAAGATTGAAACAAAAAAACTGCGTAGAAACATTTGCAGGAATTGGTAGCGGCGCAGTCCATGCATGGATTGTTTATAAAATTCAGAACGAAGGTCAGCTTTTATGTTTATGTCGACAATGGCGTGAAATTCAAGTAAAAACAACCACCTCGACATCAATGGGGTTCCGCTCATAATCCCCTAATTCTGGCCGAAAGAGTTTGGTTCCCTTGTTTCAAAATGCCCCCAGTATTGCGGTGAGATATTTTTTAACTACTAGGCAAAAGAATGTTTAGAAGAGCAACAACGATTAAAAAGTTCATCATCTGAATTTATAATTCCGCGCCAAATAGCACCAAAAGGGGGTAAGTTGACTTTGAAGGAAAGAATACTGTGTTGTTTCCTATTCGCTTTGCCTTGACTTTATTTGACAGTTTGACACGATATCGACGGAGTTCCACACATGCGGGGCTCCTATTTCTATATGCTTATGGGACGGGCCGATGAAAACTTAATACAATAACGTAAACCCAACTATGTTTCTGAGTTGATTCCATTTGAGGGAGCTGTCAAATTACGCATACACATTATGCCTACCATAACTATTTCACGTTTTTGGCCACTTCAACCCTATTTTTAGGTTTTATGTGTGGTATAATAGTGACAGGTTGTTGGCCTGTCTTTTGAACATCCTATTTCTTTAGTCGCGTTATACGACACCCACGGAAGAAATGAAGATGTGTTAGTCTAAACCCGACTCGGCAAAATAAGCTTCAGTAAAAAAGAACAGCGGGAATATGTTATAGTTAGGTTAAATGGCAGATTGCAAGGTGTACAGTCGACCAAGAAATTGGTCTACCCCCTCAAGATCGATATTCATTTGAACCTCATGAAACAACAAGGTCGATTTCCCCTCGCCATAATATTATGACAGTGACAATGTCAACCTTGTGTTAATTTTGATCTCACAGAAACTTTTGTCAAAAGTGGTAGACCACTTTCTTGGTCGACTGTACCTAAATGCGTACAACCTAAGCATATTATGTAAAACTATACGTATATAGTTTTACATAATATGCTTAGGTTATAATTCATTGCAACTACAACTATGGTTGCTCTCTCTGTATGCTGTGCCCAACAGGGTCCATGATGATCTCAATTTTATGTCTAAGTATAACACCTGTAATGTACATTGTGGAAAAGCAATAAAGTATTGAGTATTGAGTATTGAGTATGCCATTTGAGAAAAAATGTGGATGAAAATTTTGTACAGAGCACACTGTAGAGTTTGGCGAGAGTGTGGCGTGGCATAACGCAGCCCCTCTTGTTGCCATTGTTAAATTGTAATGTGTATTTAATTATTACGTTGACGACATTAGATCCGCTACGGTTTGAGATGGAAATGGAAAATAAAACAGATTTTATTTCCAATTAAGTAAAGTAACTGTTAAAATTACTATTGTACTATTGTACTATTCAATGAATAATTAGTTATACTTAGTTAAGCTTTAAACGCAGATAGCGGAAGTAGAGCGGAAAGTCGATTTAACATTTAATTATGTCTCCTACAAAATGAATAATGAAAATTTCCAGCAAATATTTTTCATTTTTCAAAATCGTACCCGACTGGTAAAAATACGGCCACTTTCCGGCCACCCTGTATGTAAACTGAACTTTCACTAACAGTCACAGCATTTAATTTAAGTATAATCTCTTTATTCTGATCACGGCGCAGCGGGAGTAACTAGTTTATTGCAAGTTTAATGCGTTGTTTGGATCCTGCGATATTCGCTTTAGGGGTAGCGCAGACGACAGACTTTAGTCTGTGAAAATAGAATATGGAATTATATGCAGCAACGCACACGACGCGCAAAAATTCCGGCGCTCATAGCATACAATCCACGCAGACTTTTTGTGCGCCGCAGACTCGATCGCACAAAATTTGCGCAAATTGCACAAAGGTATGCATTGTGCGCCAGACTGCGTGTCGAGTGCGTTACTGCATATAATTCCATATTCTATTTTCGCAGACTAAAAAGTCCGTCGCAGATAGTCTGTAGTCTGCGCAGGGCCTGTTTGGATCCCGGCAGCGCAGCCCGGTGCGTCTGCGCAGGGTATTAGCTAGGGCGGGACTCGAACCGCCACCCGCTGGCGAGCCAGGCAAGCTCGAGAGGATAACTATCAAATTATTTAGTAAGTATAAATACATACATCCCGTGTGGTGCCGGGTTAGAATAGCACCTCCCCCTTTCTTCCCGTGGGTGTCGTAACAGTCGACTCTGGGAAAGGGTATTGTGGGCGATGGACTAGCAACCTGTCACTGCAATATCACGTTTGACCATCTGGTTACCCTGAAATAGCTAAACGTGGCACTGGATTTTTGAATTCATGTGCTCTGCCTACCCCTCTTGGGAATACAGGCGTGAGAATATGAATGTATGTATGTACATACATACAATAGAACCAACTGATTCCTGACTCACCGCAGAACGTTGTCGCAATAAACGTAATAAAGATTTCCTTTGTCAAGCAATGCAATTTTACTACGACGTTCACTGTGAAAAGGTTCTATGGTGGGTCAGGAATCAATTGGTTTGATGGTACATACAGTCTCGCCTGTGTTCCCTTTTATGAGGTAGGCAGAGCACAAAAAACTTGCTAAAATCATGATTATGTGTATTTCACGCTTAAAACAGATAGAAGAGGTAGTATAATAGTGACTGTTTCCTAGACTAAACCATACCTAATAATAACTTTTTCACGCTTCGCAGCAACTATTACCATAATTTTAGGTTAGAAAAGAAGTGAAAGAGGTTTTATAGTGACAGGTTGCTAGCCTATCACCCAAAGCACATCTAAACCTATTTCCTTAGTCACCCCTTACGACATCCACGTAAGAAATGGAGAGGTGCTAATTTAAACACAACACCACATGGAACCTAAACCTACCTAACAAATAAAAAAATAGGAAATATACCTTAACTTATTACCGTTGTCGCCTCTTACGACATCCACGGAAGAAATGAAAATGTGTTATTATGACCCTGCCCCCCATAGCAAATCTAATTGAATGCGAGTTATTCGAACCCAGCGTTTGTTAAATAAACTTATTTAATTCCACGGATCTCTGGTGCCCCGCTGCGCGCAGTGTGCCCCGGTATGAGTACTTGTACTGTGTACTCTGTAATCATAGTATCAGATGTAAGCGATGACATTGATACCGATCTGTTATTACGTGGATTTGAAACTACATACATATAGTCGAGTTCATTAATATATGAGCAAAACTGAGGGTTCAAATATATCTGTACACCTTTATGACATTGACAATAAGGTGCAAAAGTTTACATATTGGGCATTTGTCTGCTCAAATATTTATGAACTCGACTGTACATCGCGCTTATATTCCCAAATGAGGTATGCATGAACACCTGAAACGCTAAGTAGTCAAAATTTGACTGTATCACGTTTCGTGGCAACTTATAGCATACTAGCTGTGCCCGCGACTCCGTTCGCGTGGAATATTGACTAATTTCCCCCGTTTTTTTCACATTTTTCAAAGTTTCTTCGGTTCTATTAGTCGCAGCGCAATGTTCTATAGCCTAAAGCCTTCCTCGATAAATGGTCTATCCAACACAAAAAGAATTTTCCCATTCGGACCAGTAGTTCCTGAGATTAGCGCGTTCAAACAAACAAACAAACAAACAAACAAACAAACTCTTCAGCTTTATTATATTATAGATTTTTTTTTGTTTAAGCTTAGTTAGTCACTTCTTACGATATCCAGATTATTATAAATTACTAGCTTTCCGCCCGCGGCTTCGCCCGCGTGGAACTCGGTTATATTGCGGGATAAAGCACAACTATAAGAAAACTTCTCGTTTCAAACGACACACAGCGCCATCGATCTATCATCTATCGATCGATATCGATCTATAAAGCAATTTTGTTTTCCCTTGGGAATATCAATTGCTTCCGGGATAAAAAAAAGTACTCTATTATTTAATCCGAACTTCTAAATTTACTTCTGCAAAATTTTAAGCTATCGGTTCAGTAGTTACGGCGTGAAATCGGAACTAACAAACAAACAAACTCACTTTCCGATTTATAATATTAGTAAGGATAAGAAATAGAGTGGTTTTTCTGAACCCGCCACCACTCGGGAAAACTATAATAGTAGATTGTTCAACAAGGGACTAAAACAAGCCATAATGTCACGAGATATTTAGACACCCGAGCATAGCGAGGGTGGCTATAGTTCGAGTGTCATTATGGTTGTTTAGTCTCGCGTTAAACACTCTACTTTTCACTTTGAATGCGAGGAAAAAAACGACGTTCTGTCTGTTATATAAAAAATTAGAATACTGATTACAACAAAGCTTTCCATGTACAAATATGTTTTAATCTAACCTAAAAAAAAATAAAAAAAAAATCGCGGTTTTTCTTTTCTTTTACTTTTTTTTGTAAAATGACGCTTTGAATGCTTGCATATTTAGCCAACAGATTTTAACTTTAAACTATTTTTAAGCTTATTATTATTACACTATGCATAATAAAATGTGTTAATAATTATTTAAGTAATTATAATGAAATAAATTATTATTCGTAATCAATAATCGTGTTTTGCGAAATTAAATCACTTTTAAAAGTTTTTTTGGCAGAGTAACAATTACCGTCATTTTTAAAGACGTAGAAATAGCCTCATTGACATTTTGAGGTTATTTTTACGTCTATAATAATGGCGATAATCCTATGTTCACAAACACGGTGACTGGCTGTTTAAGGGGTTTCTAAGGCCAATTAAAAAAATATTACTTTAGCCCCTAGAGATTAAAAAGGAGTTTTAGGCCCGCTATATAGGGACTAAAGAATCACTTTAAGAGCATGAGAAGTGAAAAAGATTTATTATAACTTACAAATTAGTAGGTTTACTTAATATTGTCATCTGAAGATGACTTGAAGCTCCTACCTAGTGCATACTATGCATAGCCATAGAACGTTGTCATAATAAACGTCATAAAGATTTCCTTTGTCATTTACTGTAAAAAGGTCCTACGGTGGGCTAGGAATCAATTGGTTGGACTGTATATGGGGGTATAACACCGCTCCATTTCTTACGTGGATGTCGTAAGAGGCGACTGAGGATAAATAGGTTTAGATATTATGCTTTAAGCAACAGACTAGCATCCTGTCACTATGGTACCATCGAACCAATTGATTCCTGACCCACCATAGAACCTATTCACAGTGAACGTCATAGTGACATTGCATTGCTTGACAAAGGAAATCTTTATTATGTTTATTGTGACAACGTTCCGCGATGGGTCAGGAATCACTTGGTTCGATAGTACCTATTAACTTGAAACCTAAAAATATGTTGTTTCTGAAACTGTCATGGCTTTGACTGTGCGCTTTGTATAATCTGCTAACCATTTAGGAATGCAGGCGCTATCGTATGTGTGTATATTTTTGGGGGTCGCAAATTTCGTCACTGTCGTCATGAACAAACCCCCAAGCCCCCACCCCTAACTGGCTAAAACGGCAAAAATTGTCCCCAAATCACTGGCGTTTTTTAATAATTGTTTTATACTCTAACAAATGAGTTTGAAATTGGATCGGGCTCGGAGCGCTTACAAAAATGGATGCTTAATGCGTTTAGGGGGACAAGGACGGAGCGATACGCGAGAGAGGGACGGAGGATGATGTTTTGTTTCTTTGTGCAATTGTTGCTTTATCGACGTGTGGGGAAGGGTTGGATGGAAACGTTTGTAAAGTTAAAGTTTCAGGTTTTAACACGGTCACGTAAATCAGAAGAAACCTAATCCTAATACAATTGTACTGTCAATGACTTTAGGTAAGTAATTCATGAGCCACCATGGAACCCATTCACAGTAAACGTCATAGTGACATCCTACTAAATATCAAGGGAAATCGTGATGACATTTTCTTTGAAAAGGTTCTATGGTGGCTTATGAAAAACTTACATACACACAGGCGTGCCTTATGATTTTTTTACAGTGGATAAGTACTCGGCTCTTAGAGCACATTTAGAAATTAACTAATTTCAGAGTATAATGTATTGTGAAGCCTGTGTGAGTTTTCTTGCCGATCTAAAGTTGTTGTTATTTGTTTAGATTCTAAACAAAAACAACAACAACAAATATCTGCATCGTTGAAAATAGACAGTGTTAAATGCAACTTCTTGTTTAGGCATAAGTTCTCCGAGACCACGGCCGGTGCAACCCGTGTCGAAACGTCGGAGTAATAAAGGTAAATAATCATATCGCGTTGAGACCCGTGTTTCATATCAGTTTAAAATGTGTACAAAGCGCGAGAGTTTAAAATATTATATAGGCATAAGTAGTTTCAATTTGTTTTAAGTTTGGTAAAAATATTTCAAGCGTCTGCCTGTTACCGTATTATCGACCAAAAACACCAAAAAAATCACGATTTTTTATGGAAGCCACCTTGTCAATAATAATTAAACTTTATTTTTAATATTTTTTGTTTAAGTTTCAATATAAATCTGTAAAAATTTCAACAGTCCAGCTAGCACGGTTCGTGAGATACAGCCTGGTGACAGACGGACGGACAGACAGCGAACTCTCAGTAGCAGGGTCCCGTTTTTACCCTTTGGGTACAGAACCCTAAAAATTGGTTCCTCAAGTTGTGATGAGAGGTAGGTACCATCTTTTAAAATAACGATACCTAATTTATAAATACTTTACAAAAGACGATAATACGCCCTTAACTTGATTTAAAAGCACTCCAAAACCCCCCAAGATTGTCCAGGTCTTATTAAAATCATCTCAACGCTCCATTTCACTCGCAATTTGCTCGTCCGTCACTAATGAACAGTAAAGGGAGAGAAACTACTTTCCTCGCGCTAACACAATTTGCACCCCCTGGACCGGGGGTTGTTTTGTATCGCGGACACCTGAAGAAAATAAGTCCTGGGACTTATCTTACTAATATTATAAACGTGAAAGTTTGTGAGTATGGATGGATGGATGGATGTATGGATGGATGGATGGATGGATGTATGGATGGATGTTTGTTACTCCTTCACGCAAAAACTACTGAATGGATTTTAATGACACTTTATAAGAATGTAGCTTATACATCAGAATAACACATAGGCTACAAATTGTAAAGATATTCTGTGAATTATCCAATATACGACGATAATTCTCAAGTAAGTCGGGTAAAATATACCATTTGCGAGTTTTGGCGTCCGCTGTCAAAACCGTTGAAGTGACGCGCATGCGCGGGTAAACGTCACGCGTCGCTGAGTGCGCGACCCGAACACGGGCAGACGTCAATTTGTTAAAAAAGCTGTTATATTTGTCAAATGCGATTCAAAAATTATTTGTGTGATAATTTTAATGCCATATATTCTACGCCACGCAATCCGAAATACTTATTCTGCGCAGACGAAGTCGCGGGTAACAGCTCGTTATTATAATAACTAAAGGATCAGTTATGGAAACAACAACTATGTATTAAAATAGATCTGATATATGCAATTTTAGCATAATTTTAGGTTTCAAGTAAGGTTTCAGTCACAGGCTGTTACCCTGTCGCCTAAATTATACCTACTTAAACCTATTTCTTTAGTCACCTTTTAGGACGTCCAAGGAAAAAACGTGTAGATATTGTTGCAAACTAAACCAGTACGTCTAGTGTGTTGAAAACGATCATGGAGTCGATATCGATTTCGTTTGCGAGTTATCGCAAAATTGAATGGAAACTGAGACAGCGCCGCCAGCGGCACGTTTGCACAACTGCCGCGGTCGACACGACTCCATAAATCCGCGATAATTCGCAACCCAATCGTTATCGAATCCATCATTGTTTTGAATACACTAGATGTTCAGATCTCACACGAATTTCGCTTCTTAAATAGTAAAATTAAATATCGCAGCAAAAAGACTTACTACATCGGAATAGCTGTAACAAAGACCGTGAGACCCACTCAAAGTTATATAAAATGGATACACTATGCATACGAAATATATCGAGCCAATTTCGATTATAAAGACGTGAGACAATAAACGTCAAATATCTATAGTACCTAGAGTAGTAAAAGAAGGAACAATTTTAAATGAGAAAAAAAATTACAAAAAAAATCACTTTTTACAATAATAAAATACCGACAAGTAGTTAGCATTGACGTCATAGTTTAGTGCTGACAACTGACAATCGACTCGCTCTTTGCCGTACTAAGCCTACTACAGTAAAGCGGGTTTACACTCCACAAGGGTGTTGCTAATTCCCGGTTTCACACCTCTGTCTAAATCCCTGTTCTATCCCATGAGGAAGTATTACAACAGTGGGTACAACCAGCGACTGAAATATCAACACTCAGAATTATACCCAACCTTGATTCTGCGAGTATAAGAGCGAGTGCACCTATTTTTGACAGTTTGATGGCGATACCTATGTTGCTGACTGTACATGCGTGCGCGCAACCCATAATCCGCTGTAGTATTGAGACGCGCAGCGGGCGGCCGACGGCAACGGTGCTGTGATTTGACACCGGCAGCCACACAAATCTCTATACATACATACAATACATACATACAATGACGCGTATGTTCCCAAATGGAGCAGATAGACCACACAAAACATGACAGACAAAATCATGATTATTTCACGCTTCGCAGCCACTTCTAGCTAATTTTTGGCTTTAAAACATGTAGAAGAGGTAGAGCGAAATTTTGTAAAGTTTTCCACTCAGTAAATTGATAGTTTTTAATATTTGGCTTATTAACATGGACTACCACGAAAATAAAATGGAAATTAGTCAAAAATTAGAGGTAAAATGGTGACTTTCTACCCGAAACGTTAGTAAACTTAAATTATATTTATTATTTACTATTAAAATGCTTGTAAAGAAAATTATTTTCCGGTGAACAAGGTATTTGCTCATTATACAAAATTAAGTTTTTTTTTTATATTTGTATGGCAGCCGGCATCTAAAACCATAATTTACAATTAGTCGCACTCTAACCTTATTACCGCTACTTAACACGTATTACATTATTTCAAATTTCAACCCACCCGTAACTCCAGTACATAGAGTTCAAAATACACACACCATAACACATTCAATAACAACCTCTATTACCAAACCATAAGGTTCTTAGCAAAACACTTCAGAAGTGTTAAGTCGCATTGTCAAAATGTACCACGCGTAATAATCACTCATAGTACACAGAAGTGTTTTTATAGTCCTTATTCTCTAGATATAAGGTTGAGTTTGCGTGATTTCGAGTTTTGTGTTGCCTGTATTTAGTGTAATCTGAGTTGAAAGGAACAGCGAGTGGTCGCCATTTTTTCCCATTTTCCCTGAGGGCAGGACTTGGTGCGGAATCTATCCGGATCTCTACCACCAGCTTGTTTACTAATCTTCAGTAAAACATCCGGTACAAATACTGACATTTGAGACACTTCTGGATAGGCAACAAATTTCCATTGTGTCTGGCAATTGCGGAGTCTACCAGACAGTAGTTGAGAGGATAGGAGTCGCACCACTTCTCCGTCCAAACGTAGTCTCCTGTTTTCTCCGTGAATAATGACATTAGACCAAAAATAAATTTACATTATATGTGTATCTGTTGTGGCTATGCCCCTATGATTTGCTTTTATCGATATTCTAAATAAAAAATAAAAAATAAAAAAAGAAAATCGATAAAAGCAAATCATAGCCACAACAGATACAAATTTAATGAAAAAAATAATTTTGCTCTAATGTCATTATTCACGGAGAAAACAGGGGACTACGTTTGTATGGAGAAGTGGCGCGATTCCTATCGTCTTAAAAGATTTATTCATTGAATCTGTGTTCGAATGACAGACACTTCGTTTTTCTTTTTTTTTATTATTAAGTTACATACTTAGATAGATCTGAATGTTGATCAGTGGTGCAGCGTCGAAGACTGGGTCTTTTGCGTTAGTGACATACATACATAAATATCACGTCTTTATTCTGAAATAGGGTAGGCACGTAAGCCATTACATAAACAAAACTTCTTAAATTTCACATCTTGTCAATTAGGCACAATTACTCATACATATAGATAAAGTCTGAGATCGAATTAGAGATCAAAATTGTAAACAAACATTGTTGCCATTGCTTTATTGTAATGAATCAATAAACTAAAAGTAGTTAAAAAATTAATACAATTATATCAATTAGTAACAAAAAAGGTTGACTACATCTGGAATGTCACTTTGATATTGACAGTTGTTTGTTTACGTTTTTGATCTCTAATTCGATCTCACACTATAAAGGGAGGTATACCTATAGTGATATGTTGGTAGGCTATCGCCTAAAATATCACCTAAAATATATCCTTAGTAGCTCCTTACGCCATTCACGAACAAAATGGAAAAATGATATTCCAAACCTGGCACCATACGAACATATTATGGAGATATAAATGATTGAACATTAAATACAGCATGCAATGCAAACAAAATGGCAATCCACTTCTAATAAACAGACGTAATGACGCGTCGGCGCAAGAATTGGATATCCCGGACCGTCGCTACTGCATCAGCGCAGGAACCGAAGAGTGCGGCTTCCTGGTGGGACAGGGGACGAGAGACTAGCGGAAACGATTACCCCTTAACTAGGTATAGCGGATCTTCCCCACCAAGTTACTGCGTTTTTAGGGTTCCGTACCCAAAGGGTAAAAACGGGACCCTATTACTGAGACTTCGCTGTCTGTCTGTCCGTCTGTCCGTCTGCCACCAGACGACTGTATCTCACGAACCGTCACAGCTAGAGAGTTGAAATTTTCACAGATGATGTATTTCTGTTGCCGCTATAACAACAAATACTAAAATCAAAATAATAATAATAATTGAGGGGGGCTCCCATAGAGAAAACGTGTTTTTTTTGCTGTTTTGGGTCTATTTAAATAACTGTAACAGGTAAATACTTGAAATGTTCACAGAATATTTAATTAAATATCTACTTTAAAATAAAGATACAAAAAACATATTTTTTTGCAGTTTTTGGTACGGTACCCTTCGTGCCCGAGTCCGACTCGCATTTGGACGGTTTTTTAATTGTTAACAAGTTGGCCCGTTAATTGCCTGTGATGTGATACACACATGTATATAATATATACATCAAGCCTGCTGTATTTGTACATAGTCACATTTAGCAGTTTATTAGGTAAGGCCCCTGCGTGGTGTCGAGTTTAGAATAACAACACCTCTTCAGTTTTTCCGTGGATGTTGTGAAAGCTATTAAGGAAATAGGTTAAGTTAAGGCGTGCTTTAGGCGACAACCTGTTATTGTTGTACCACTTTTATCTAATATAAAACCTTAAAAGTTAGCTAAAATTATACGTTACATAAGATACACACTATATCTTAACTGTTTAGATTGTTAAAACAATGTAAACAATCTTGACATGTCTTTTTGTTTAAATACACAGTCTAAAAATGAAAATCGTTACACTATAGTTACAATTCAATTATGAAACTAAATGATTTTTTCATACCTAAAATTGTAAAATGTAAAGATTTCGATTTATAAAGTGTATGTTCAAATAAAAAGACACGTCAAGATTGTTTATATTGTTTTAACTACCTAAACAAACAAGGTATACACAGGTATATACCTACTCAAGGTTTTTTCTATATTATATTTCGCGTGCTATGCCTACCTCACTTGGGAATTCAGTCCTGATGTTTATCTATCTATGTATACCTGATTCCTCAATGATAATGTCATGTCAAGTTCAAAGCACTCCCCGCTACCGCTTATGAACTCGCGCCCGCGTCCGCTCGCCGCTTGCGCCGCGCAGTAACCGCTTTAAGTTTTCCATTTCCCCACATCTCTTAATTGTATTACAGGTTTAACTAAAATCGCGTCGCGATGTGCCGTCGCGAAGAACAATTGATTCTTAATTGTATTCTGGTTTTAATTACTCTACCGGCTTTTCTAGTATAATTTCTATGTAAGAAATGTAAGAATAATTGAAAATTTAACATAATACATATAAGAAATAAGGAGAAGGGAAAATTAGGATTACGCTAAACCGTGTTTGATGAGAGTTATATGTCAGAATAGGAGCGAATGGCGCTCAGTTGTCTCTGCCTACCCCGCAAGGAATACCTAAGCAGGAAGCAAAATAGAAAAAAGATAATTACAATTTTTAAACAAAATGATTGTTACTACGATATGAATTCACGAACTTGCTGATCATAGTTTTGAATAATAAACTTTCCTCATCCTTCGTAAAGTACATTGGGAAAATTGAATTAGGTTGTAAAAAAAAGTAAAAAAAAACTTTTAAGTAAAACGGTTTTATTTTATTAGTCTAATCAATGTAAGTATAAAACCGTTTTACTTAAAAGTTTTTTTTTACTTTTTTTTTCGAGCTTTTAGTTTTTTTTTAATTTTAGTATAGTGCACTGTATTCTCGTTGCAAAGACCTTTCAATTGATACCCATATTGATGGGGTTGATATGAAATAGGTCATCCGCCATTTTGCAGCAGCGGCCATTTTGAATTTACAATAATAATGAATATGCATTATTGTATTGTCACCGGAATTAAAAGCATATACCAAATTTCAGATCAATCCGTCGCCGGCAAGAAGGTGCAATTTCCATTTCTAAATTTGAACCAACAAAGACCAAAGAATAAAGAAAGAATAAAGTCTAAAACAAACGGGGTAAGCTAAGTAAAACCGTTTAATAAAAAGAGCTTGTCATTATCTTGTGCTGTGAAACGATTTATCCACGTAACGTTTCGTGAGCTCTGCCTACCTCATTTGGGAATACAGGCATGATGTATGTATGCCGAAAAACAAGGAGTTATTGAAAAACCAAAAACACTTGAAATGTTTTTCTTTTCTATGGGAAATTCGCAGAGCTTTACGACTTTAGTTCAGACTAAGTAAGTACTCATATTTCTCTGAATTAGATATTACTTACAAAACACCCGCCGGGTCTTTGTGTAACTTACCCGCATTCTACCTATCACACGTGCAAACGCCTCTACAATACAACTATCTTAGTAGATACCAAATTACATTAAGGACTAACTTCCTAATACCACTATAGAACCTTACTGCAGTGACAATAAAGTTCAAAGCGTAAACGTGAAGCATTTTGAACAGCAAATTATAATTTTGTTGTTATCTAAGTAGTTGTAATCCGTGAAACTAATGCATTTGTGCTAAACCGCCAAAGTTAGCCACTACCAACTTAACTTTGCTTCCCAATTCCAACACAAAGTTCTAGGGCCCTTGTAATAAAAATCTTTTTCGGTTGACTTTGCGATACTCAGCTGCAAGAGAAATACTTGAGCTATTGTTAAAAGGTGTTATTTTCGACACAACACAGTTTTTGTTTGTTTGTTTGCGCAAATCTCGAGAGTTTTTGTTCGCGTTTTAATGCGTTTTTGAAGATCGAAAAAAGGTTAAGACGCTTATAATATAACTATTTTGGGATCCATTACTATGTCTAATATTCCTCTGTTGAGACGGGCGGTATTCTATGAGTATTACAAAGTTCCAAACTATGTTAGACGTCTATACCCGTACACTAGACTGTCCGCAGAGTGCCGTCAGGTATACGCCATTTATTTTAATATTTGAATTACAACTGCCAAAACCTAACATATTTTTTAGTAATCACAAGGCGTCGCCGCAGATACTGATGACTTGTTGTATTGAAAACAAACCGTAATAAGTATTATTGAACTAATCATTTCCATTTTTCCCGTTGGACTCCGGAGAAAAATTCAAAAATTGAAAATTTCTAATCTTAAATTAAACAGAGCATATTCAGGCTGTAACAGCTATCGCTCGCTGAATGTGTATGACCAGTCAATCAGAAGCAGTGAATCAAAAGTTGCTGGAAAGTCGCTAGAAAGTCGCTAAAATTGTCTGGGAGAAGTGCCTGTGGTGTGGGCACAGGCACTGTGAAACATTAGGAAGGGTGGAAAGAAATATATTGATATTTTATGTTATCAGATTAGGTATAAGTAAACTAAATGTGGGGAAATACTCCAATAGAGAGATCTCTCTCCAGGCAGGTTATGCCTGGGGACCGAAGTCCACAGAGAGGAAGTTAGAAGTTGTATTTTATGCAACAACCGTCGAGACTCCGACAGCATCATAAGTATGTATTATAGGATAAGGATACCATTATGAAAATTGATGATAGAGATGACGTTTGTAGAAGTTCTGCCGCTCTACAATAGGTGGCGCTACATTAGAATAAAACCTGAGCAACAACTACAAAAACAATCTTTCAGCAGGTCGTTCAATCTCATAATCTGGAAACAGCGTCAATTGGGAGCTATAAACGACACAACCGGCTCTGATGAAGTAGCAAGCATTAGTACAGTCGAAGGTGAAAGTGATAGATAAGTATTTAGTTGGGAATCAAAAACGAGGGAGACTTCTCTATATTTCTGCCGTGGATGTTGTAAGATGCAACTAATTAAATACGTTAATGTATGCTTTAGGCAACAGGCTAGTAACGTCACTATTATACCTCTTTCATCTGTTTTGATACCAAAAAAAATGCTAGAAAAACTTCGAAACGTGAAATAGACATGGTTTTATCTGGGTCACGTCAACATAACCTAGATATAGATAGGTCATGAGTACTTTTATTCTAGATTATTGCATTAGGAGCGAGTGTAAAGATGACGGGCTAGCAGGCTGTCAGTATGATATTTCTTTTACCTATCTTAAAATCTAAAATTTTACTTGTAGTGGCAATTTATGTGCCCTACCTACCCTGCTTGGCAATATTTTGTATACATTTTTATTTTGATAACTCGTGAACAACTATTTAAGAATATGCAAATTAATTCACTGAGTGACGCGTGGATTTTTTTAATATTTTGCCTATGTATGCACTTACATGAAAATGAAGAAGAAATTATCTGTTCTGAGGTTTCTAAAAAGTATACGACCTCGTAATGTTATTGTAGGTATTCAACTAAATAAAAATTAACTCTTTAATTTGCAATTTGGTTTTATGGATAAATATTAGGTTACATGCTCATAATACATTATTAAAATCACACACATTCTTCAAATAAACAGTATCTGTATATTACTTCGCCGTCAGACTCCTAAACCCTTTCCCGCCGACTGTACCGTCTTTCTCATTATCAGAGCAAAGAGTTGTTTTATTCCGCCGAGACGAGTTACTTTCTAATTTCCCATTTACACCCCCTACCCTGCTAAATAAAGCCTTAAAAAAACTGCACTAAGTTCAAAATCCAACGGCTATTTCGACTTGTAAATCAGACGGACTTTGCTGTACCATTTTGAGATTTATGTAGTTGGGTTTAGGTTGTGTTTTGAAGGTGTCGTAAAAGCTGTTTAAGCAGCCATTTTCCCGGTTCCGGAAATAAGCAGTTTTAATTGGCGCGCGATTATTCCAGCATTTGTAGCGATTCCAATTGCAGGTGAAGGAAGTGTTGAATAGAATAACACCTCTCGATTTCCTCTGAGGATGTCGCAAGAGGCGACTAAGAGAGTAGGTTAATGTATATCTACTTTAAGCGGTAGGTTAATAACCTATAGAATACCTTTCATATCACGTTTAACCATCTGGTTACCCTGAAATTGCTAAACGTGGCACTGGATTTTTGTATTCATGTGCTCTGCCTACCCCTCTTGGGAATACAGGCGTGACAATATGAATGAATTAATGAATACCTTTCAGGGTCTATTCGATGGTAAATTTATTCTTGAAATAACTCTCTTAACTTTTCTTTTTTAATGCGCGAGTCGGTCAATTTTCCATACCAAAAAAGCGGATAAATTGTCCCTTAATATAAACATAGTGACACGTTGCTAGCCTACAGCATATTTCTAATAGTTTCTTTAAGCTAAGCGTCCACTTGTTGGTATCGTAGGCATCGGACTTATCGCACGCAACGGATTGTTGTATTCTTTGTATAGAAACTCATACAGTGCGTCCACCTGTCCGCATCGTACGCATCGCATTTCGCCATACATCTGATTGAATCCGATGCGTCCGATGCGTGCGATGCGGACCTGTGGACGCTTAGCATTAGACGCTATTCCTTAAAACATCCCTAGATCTGTTTCCTAAGTCACTTCTTATGACTTCCACGGAAGAAACGGAGAAACATTATTCTAAGCTCGATACTATACGGGTCCTTAAGTTAACCGAGTAAACTTAAATTTAAACTGAAAACTATGCTAGAAGTGGCTCCAATGCTGAGATAATAGTGGTTTTGTCTACGTAGATTACCGTGTGCTCTGCCTATTCCGTTTGGGAAAACAAGAGTGATGTATGACGAACGCACGCAAGAAAGTGCTATTTGCTGGCCGCTGGTAGCTGGAATGCAAAAATGAACACTTCTTTCACAGATTTATTTTAGGGTTCTGCGGGTATCTTTTAGGATCATTTTGTTGTTCGTCTGTCTTATGAACGCTTGGAGATATAATTAGGAGATTGATTTTGATATCAATCACTGAAATCTCTACGACGTTTTAGAAACAGATCAGGTCAAAAGTACCCGAAATCGACAAGCATGTATGAAGAGACTAATGAATGTGGATGAAGCAAAAGAGGCATGTCAGGGTCGTAGCAAGTGGAACAAAGTGGTCTCTGCCTACCCCTGTGGGAAAGAGGCGTGACTGTATGTATGTATGTATGTACTGAAATCTAAGCATCGGTCCCCTAAGGCTATGAAGAAATCAAACCTCTAACACACGATCAAAAATGATGCAGTCGTTTATGTCTCGAATCTCAAAAGGATCTCGAACCTATAGGTAGAGATGCAATATCGTGTAACACAAAAGTGAACGAAAAATACTGAAATCGCAAATATCAAGCTAGAGATTTGTTTTCACTGTAGTTTTTCTACAAAATTAAACTAATCATTCGATTCAGATAAAATTTTTATTGCCTTTAATTACTTAATATTAAAATAAAGCATTATTTTACTACTTAAATAGTATTTACAAATTTAAAATAAGTAAGGAGATAGTCGACTAGGCACAGGTTGTAAGCATTTATACACTGATGAATCAATGTGTTCCTTGAGAATACTTTAATATCTTTTTTTTTTTATTCTCATTTATTTTATAAGCCATACATCTTATGATTAAGTCGGCTTACTTTAATATCTTTAATATTCACAATTATACAAATTAATAGGAATATTCGTTACGCTGCCATCTAGTGTTGAGTAGTTAAAATGTTTTACGCTTGGATTCAATAAAGTAACTTTGTTTTTTATAATTTTTAGTTTACATTTGCATTTTTAAATTCACTATTACTTAACCTAAGATTTAACATTTTAACTTAGATTAATAATAAATAAACAGAAATCTTTTTAGTTCGGATTTTTACACTCTGTGTTTTTTTATTTTTTTATTCTTACAAAATAGTCAATGTTATCAAAGTGTTACCTTTAAAAACCTTAACACTAAAACATTTTAATTAACTTCGGCATTGACTAAAATATTTCGAAATAATTTATCCTAAATTATATAACAGCGCCGTCTAGTGTTGAGTAGCCAACCTCTGTGGCTGCTTCTGCAAACTACGGCTCTGCTCTTCTCTGATTATGTCCGCTAGAGTGCGCGCTGCAACGTCCATGTCTTTGAGCGCTATTTTGCTAAAGGTTAGCCTCAAGTGCTGAGAGGGGGCGCTAGTGTCGTATAGGAAAGCTTGGCCGGGTATCAACATCAAACCACGTTTGAACGCCGTTTCGAATACCTGAAAAAAAATTGAATATTTATTATTTTTACCGTGTTTTTGAATTGGATTCGGTTTGGTGTCGGATTTAGACTAAAATACCTCTCCATTTCTTCCGTGGATGTCGTAAGGGGCGACTAAGGAAATGGGTAAAGGTAAGCATCCTGTCACTATTATATCTGCAAACTCAAAACCTAAAAAAATATTCTGGAAGTGGCCACGAAACGTCAAATAGTCACGGTTTTGACTATGTAATGTTTCGTCTGCTCTGCCTACTCCATTTGAAAATACACAAGCGTGATTTGTATGTTTGTATGTGTGGAACATTTTTTGGCACCTTGGAACAACTTGGAAAAGCTAATGGTAATTAGTCTGGTCGACAGAAAAAGACCGCGCGGTCGATCGCCTACCAGTTGGGCAGATTTAGTAAAAACTTTTACTCAAATATTTTTCAAAATCAAAATATTTATTGGGGTATAAACTTACAAGGTACTTATAATAATGGCCAGACCCTCCAGGTAAGTATAAAAATACTAGTGTCCGACCGAAGTTTCGGTTTCGGTTTCGGTTTCGGCCGAGTTTCGGCCAAAATTTAAGTTTCGGCCGTAGTTTCGGTTTCGGCCAAAATTGGCCGAAACTGTTGCCGAAACCGAAACTGATGATTTCACAAGTTGTGGTGCACGCTCTCCTAACTTCGTCTCGCGCGGCAACGCTTTGGTGGACGCTGATGGCTCAATTCAGGAATAGCCGTGCGCCATTTTTATAGCTCTGTAGCAACATAACTTAGCCAGTTTGTAATCGCCCGACGTAAAAATTCTTTAGTTAGAGGTTATATTTTGATGGAACTGGTTACATGTAAGGTTTTGTTTCGTTTCTGTAGTTGAATGATTTATTATCGTTTAAATATTTTTACAAAATTTGTTAACAAATCAAATTACGTAGGTAGGTACATGCAAAAAAAAGATAGCAAATGAAAAAGGCGAAGAGTTGAAATTGTTACATTACCTACTTTGTCAGGGTTCAGTAGCCAAATGGTAAAAAATAAGCTCTTAGAGATTCGCCAAGTCTATCTGTCTATCTGTCCGTCCGTATGTCACAGACTTTTTCTGGAACTAAAAGAACTGCACTTTTAAAACTTGGTAAGTTGATGTATTAATAAGACGATTTTCGCACAAAAATAAAATAAAAAACAAAAGGTACATTTTCGAGATTCCCCATACTTTGATAAACTGAAACTGGAGAAAATATTCTTCATCAAAACCAGAGATAGGTCTACAAAAATGATATTGAGGTTTCTATTTTTTTTTCTAAGCTGAATAGATGGTGCGTTGTGCGACAATCACCTCCAAAGTGGTGTCCCGTGCCCTTGCTAACTTCAAAAAATATAAGGTTATGATAAGACTAAAAAAAAATGTGACAAAGTACATTACCATGCAAACTTTCACCAAAAACTTATTTGAACTAGATGTAGTAAGAAGCTTTTAACTCAATTCGCCTTTAATTTACCTACCTAGTCAATGGTGCGGAACCCGTCGTGCGCGAGTCCGACTCGCACTTGACCTTTTTTCTTTTCTTTTATAATATACTAGCTTTTGCCCGCGGCTCCGCTCGCGTTAAATTCGGGGTATCACAGAAGAGATAGCACACATACCAATTTTATAGCTTTCTACATTGAAAACTTCCACTCCTCACGTTAGGGAAATGTGGGGGTTTTGAAGAGACAAAATGTATCCTATGTCAATCTCCATGCCCTAAACTATCTCTACCTAAAAAATCACGTCAATCCATCGCTCCGTTTAGCCGTGAAAGACGGACAAACAAACAAACAAACAAACACACTTTCACATTTATATATTGGTACGGATTGTTTTAATTTCGTGTCGTATAATGCAGAATAATCGGTAAAATGCACTAAATTTCAGTATTTTATGGAATTTTATAGGTACTTGACCACGTGAGTTTCGGTTTCGGTTTCGGTTTCGGCCGAAACTGAAGCCACAGCCGAACATTCGGTTTCGGTTTCGGTTTCGGCCGCAAAACCAGTTTCGGTCGGACTCTAAAAAATACTTGTGTTAGGAGGTTCCGCTCATTCCAACCGGAGTTGTAGGTTCTACCTATTAATACAAATACAGATTTATTCACGTTCTTTAAGTACATACATTGTTACCGTATTACATTTCCAGGCAAAGATAATAAGAGAAAATATTTAGAATACATGCGTGTCTTTTGTGTGTGTGTGTGTGTGTGTGTGTGTGTGTGTGTGTGTGTGTGCGTGTGTGTGTGTGCGTAAATTTAATTTAGTATGCGTAGAATTCCTTCTTTACAAACCTAAAACCATGCCAGAAGTGGCTGCAAAGCGCGATATAGTCATAATAATGGTTTTGTCTATGTCACTATTCGTGTGCTCCGCCTACCCCATTTGGGAGCACGGGCATGATTGTATGTATGCATGCGTAGTGTGAGGAAAGAAACAAGTGCTTTATTATTTTAATTATCAAGTATCTTTTCGATATCTTCATAAGTAAGTGATTTTAACCATTCTATTACTTTTTTATAACATTTAAATTGTTGCATTGTATATATGTTTAAAACTTTGTTAATTTTATTATAGAGATGAGACGACATCGAACTAAATTGCCGTTTAGCAAATAACGACTTTGTGGGGGGCCTGGGAGCGACAACATAGTTTATCCTGCGTTCTAATAAAGACGGATTGAAGTGGAGGGTTTTGTGTAATTTTAGGACAGTAGATAGAATATATAATTTCCTGGTTGTCAGAATGTCATTTGTTTCATACAATTTACTAGTTGGATGTCTGTAAGGTAGTTTGTACATTACTTTGAGGAGGCACCTTTGACCTCTTTCCACTTGAAGAAATTTGGTTTTAGTTGCGCCCCCCCAAACCACAATGCAGTAGCTCAAGACAGATTGCGCTAGCGTTTTATATAATTGTTCCAGCAATGCTTTGTTGGCCACCTGTCTCAAAATTTTAAAAATCCAAATTATTTTTCTGATGCGGTTGTTAACGAACTCTATATGTGGATGCCAACTTAGTCGCTGATCCAGAATGACTCCCAGGTATTTAGTGGTTGCCACCTTTGACAGCTGAGTACAGTTACAAGAAGCAGAAATAGTGAGGTCACAATTGTGTATCGTTAGCTTTAAGTTTGGGTCAGGTTGTGATGTGATATTTTTGCTGAAGCATATGTAATTTGTTTTGTTCAAGTTCAATGTCAACAGATTCAACCTGAGCCAGGAAGATATTTGCTGTAGCCCTTTTTCAGCATAACTGAATACTTTATGCCAAGTATCAGCCCTAAAAACGATGGCAGTGTCATCCGCATACGAGAAAACTTGCCTTCTATCCAAACTAAGATTAGTGAGGCCATTAATATAAATCAGAAAGAGGGTAGGACCAAGGACACTTCCCTGAGGGACACCAAACAATATCCTCTCTTCCCGACTCACATAATCACCCACCTTTACTCTTTGAGTGCGACCACTAAGGTAGCTTTCAAATAATTTTAAAGGTGTTCCTCTGATCCCCATGTGTTCCAATTTCTGTATTAGGATGGTGGGAGAGACTGTGTCAAATGCTTTTTTTAGGTCTAGGAATACAGCTAGACATTTTTCACCATAGTCAGTATGTTTGGTAATCATTGCTGACAACGCCAACACAGCGTCCTCCGTCGATCTGCCACTTCTAAAGCCAAATTGTGATGTCGACAGAATGTTAAATGTATCGAGGTATGACTTAAGACGAGTATTCAATAATTTTTCCATAATTTTAGAAATTGCAGGCAGAACTGAGATAGGCCTATAATTGTTGGGATTATCTCTCTCACCATCCTTGTATACAGGCGTTACAATAGACTGTTTTAGTGGATCTGGGAACACTCCGTTAGCAAAACAAAGGTTGGCTAAGTGGCTGATAATAGGGACTATTATCGGTCTAGCCATTTTAAGAAAACGTGTGGTTATACCATCCCACCCTGGTGCGCTGTCCGATTTTAGGTTAATAATAACATTATCTACTTCCTGTGGGTCAGTATCAAGTAACACAAACGAAGAGGGAACAGATTGAAACAAATCAGTGTGCTGGACCAAAGGGACTTTGATATCTTCTGCAAGATTTTTGCCTATGACTGAAAAAAAGTTGTTTACGTGATTTACGGACTCCATTGGAGTTGATTTCGAGTTTAACAGTTGTGTGTTTTGGGTTTTTTTAGATTTGTAATAAGTCACTTTCTTTATGGCAGCCCATAAAGCTTTAGGGTCTTTGGCAGACTTGTTAAGTAGCTCCCTATCATATTTTTGTTTTAATTTCCTAATCAATTTGTTACAAAAGTTGCGATATCTCCCGTACGTAATACGCAGAAATTCGTTATAGGGATCAGCTCGGACCTTTTTTTGCATTTGATTTCTATTTCTAATACAACGTATTATGCCAGGTGTGATCCATGGCTTAATGGTTCGGATTTTTTTCGGAACATTGGTGATTTTTCGACTTTCGTCAATTGAAGTTACAATGTAATAAATTAGTTGCTGGATGACGAAATGCGGATCATCACTAAAAAGAAGACACTCAATATTTTTGTTTTGTAGTTTTTTTAGAGCCTCTTCAAAGTCTATTTTTGTTATTGATTTAGGGATGGGTTCATTATTATTTATGTCTTTCAATGTTAATAATACTGTGTGATGGTCAGTTATAGTTGTATTTAAAATGGCTATATAGGTATCTGCAGAACGATGGCAAACCTTCATCATCAAATGATCAAGACAGTTTCCCTCTCTTGTAGGATGAGTATGACCTGATAATATGCCATGCATGGCTAGCATATTGAGGTATTTTTGTCTATTTATAATTTCTTGAGAGGGCTCTTGCAGACGCGGGATAAGATTTATGTTGATATCTCCTGTTATTATAATATTTTTGCATGCTTTTATAGAGTTTAGATGGTTATGTAATGAAATAATAAATTTAGACGCATTATAGTTGGAGGGAGATCTGTAAATTCCTAATATTATTTTATCTTGAAGCTTAACTTGGATACAGGATGCTTGATCTAGTCTGATTTCACTGACACTTGTCTTTAAATTGTTTCTGTAATAAAAAACTACACCATCATTTTGGTTTAAATTATAAGCAGATGAAAAATACGTATAGTTTGTCAAATTTGGAAGAGGTTTATGAGGGTTTAAGCGACATTCCGTTAAAATAAGTATGTCAATGTTGAAATCTAGGAGTGAAAGATTAACATTCAAATTATCAAAATTAGCGTATATACTTCTTATATTTTGCGTTGCGACTGTTAAGTCTCGGTCCGTGATTTTTAAATGTTTTTTTAAATCCTCTATATCACATACAAAAGACTGCGCAACTTCTGTTTCGTCAATTTCATTTATTATATTAGATTGTGGCTCCATCTGTTGAAATTGAACTGAACGTGCAAATTAATAAAAAGTGTAATTTTTTGATATCATTGAAAAGATGCAACTTATTAGTTGTGAAATAGACATAGTTAAATGGTATTTTATGGAGACTTTTTAAATGTGTAAGTTCGTTTGCTATTTTATAATATTGTATACTGTTTATAGAAAGGTGTAAAACTTTACTGGCTTGCCAATACCAAAAGCTAATAAGACCGCCGAAGACAGAAACACCTGGAGGAGAATGATGCGGCGTAAATGTCCCTATAACATATATTTGAAAAGTTCCCTCGATTTCTCCAAGATCCCATCGACATTAGATCCCGACTTATACTCTGGTGGTTTAGCTATTTAACTAAAAGTAAACAAACTTTACTTATGTCAGATTTGACATGATAATGAGGTTTTTTCTTACTACCCAAATTTTATCGGATGTTTGAATAGTTTAGCAAAGGAATCTTATGTAATACTTATTTATTGATCTGATGAAGGTAAGTGTTTTAATTCCGATTGTTTCTGGTGTACATAAACTTAGGCATTAACAGAACATTGTTTCCTTCCTTTGCTAAATTAGTTGAACATCCAATAAAATTTGGGTAGTAAAAAAAACCTTTCTAAACCTGTCAAATCTGACATGAAGTTTGTTTACTTTTAATTAAATACCTAAACCGGCAGAGTATAGTGCCAACGGGACCAACTCGGAGTTATACCCACCCTTTCGATTAAAAAATCTAATTTGTAGTAGGCACTGACCATGTTGTAAACATCGTCGACGCCACGCACGCGCAGCCACAGGAACAGCCCCCCGCTGGGCGGCGACCAATCAGCGAGCGTCTCGAGCGGCGCGAGCGCGGCTTGCAGCGCGTCGCGTCGCCTCCGATAGATGGCGCGCGCGCGGTGCAGATGCTCGGCAAGCGCGGAGCGGTTGGAGATTATGCGGTGGACTAGGCACTGAAAGAAGTGTAAAAATAAGTAAACAGACATAGTAACAAATGTGAATGTAAACATAACAACAACATACCTAATAATCACGGCTATGTTAACATGATAAATAGACAAAACTTTCATTATGACTACATACCTCAAGCTTCACAGCCACTTCTAGCTTAGTTTTAGGTTTGTAAACAGGTGGAAGAGATAGAATAGTGACAGGTTGCTAGCCTGTCGCCTTAAGCATACCTAAACCTATTTTCCTTAGTCGCCTCTTACGACATCTACGGAAGAAATGGAGCGGTGTTGTTCTATCCCGACACCACGCAGTAACAGTTTAGGGTATAATTGTAGAAAATCGAAAATATTTCCTGTGTTTCATGGATGTCGTACGAGGCGACTAAGGAAATAGATCAAGGTATATTTTAGGCGACAGACTAGCAACTGTCCCTATTGGATCTTTTAACGTAAAAAACATGCTGAAAGCGGCTGCGAAACGTGAAATAGACATGGATTTGGCTACGTTAGCGTTTTGTGAGCACTGTCTACTCCACCTTTTTACAGTACCATAATTGTAATAATAAATATCTTGACAATCTACTATTTTCTTAAAAATATACAGTTGAAAATTAAACTATTTTTCATGACTAGACCATTTTCCATCGGACGTTTTAATAACACTGTATTTTTTAAAGATTAAACTTCTTCATTTGCCCCCTTATCAGTCTAAAAAGTAAATATTTTCTTAACAATTGCGTCATCAAAATAATCTACCTGTAAACACTGTCAAATTCCAATGTCAGGCGGAGCCTAAGACGGATTGCATGTAGCTCTGGAGGTGTGACAGCAAACAACTTGTTATTCCTCATATTAATGTATGTTATGTTTAGTCTTTACGCTTTTGCGTCGCGCAAGATTCATGGAACGATGACACGAATGTTTGCGGTGCGTTATCATATGAAGTGCGTTTTAAATTTTGTTTGCAGAATACTTCGTTTTAAAAGTTGAAATTGAAAGTAGTTTGTTTCCTGATGGCATGCCATGTCAGGCCAACAACTGGTACATAAATACTTGCTTACTGGTAACTGTATCCGCGAAACAGGCAAGTAGTTATGCGTGGATACTGCTGAGTTAATATCTACTGCGTTCTTTGCCTAGGTCTGGACGTCATTTTCTGACGTCCCTAATTAGACAGTGACAGGTGTAGTCTATCCCGCCCGTGCTAAACCGACTAGTGGAACAGCTTTCCCTCACCTTTGCTAATGTGCAGCTGTGTAGCAACTTCGCCTGCATGTGCAGTTCGATCCGGTGCAGCAGCGGCTGTAGTCACCACCTTCGAGATGGAGTCGAGTTTACCCGTGCGTATCACTACTCGCACCTTGTTAAACCGGTTGGTGGAACAGCATTTTTTCACCTATGCTAAAATGCAGCTGTGTAGCTGTTCTGCTCTCTCGCCTGCGCTAAAATGCAGCTGTGTAGCAGTTCCGCTCTCTCACCTGTGCTAGTACAGCTGTGTAGCAGCTCCGCTCTCTCACCTGTGCTAACGTGCAACTGTGCAGCAACTCCGCCTGCATGTGCAGTTCGATCCTCTGCAGCAGCGGCCGCGGCGCGCTCAGCCAGCCGCCGCGCAGCCCCGCGCTCACCACCTTCGAGATGGAGTCGAGGCGGATGACCCGGCCGGCCACGTCCAGAGAGAGGAAGGATGGCACTGGCTGAAGAGACAAGTGATAGTGAGTTCTCGTCAAAATCAGTAGTGGACTAGAATTTTGATTGCAGAAAAAAAATGCACGTAGGTAATCTATAACAAGGAGTGGTGTAAAAGATGAGACTTAAGCGTGTGGTGCACTTTTGGAATATGGACCATAAGAGAGTATGAGACAAGTATAAATAAATATCACGCACACGAAATGTAGGTATTAAGATGCAACAATAAAGTACACACACAGTCCGTCCATTACAGTCATTAGGTAATGTTTACGAACAGCTTAACAGATAGTGCTCCTTAAGCATTCTTTGAAAGGTACGATTGTGTTCCATCACGTCTCAGATTAAAAAGAATTCCACAGAAGAATAGTCTGGGTCAGGGATGTCGAACCTTTAGAGATATACGTGCCATCTAATAATTTAGGCTTATTGATATTAACAAAAATAAAACTAGATGGTATCAACATTACAAGGATTCTTCTAGATAGATTTGTATCATTCGACGTGCCAAGGTTTGCACGCGTGTCATCAGTTCGCCATCCCTGATCTAGGTAGCAAAGGAATTTAAAATATAAAATTGCTTACCTCGTCATCGAAATTCAAGAACATGTACGGATCATCTTCCAATATAAGGAAGTCATATTTGCAAGCCAGGTCGTAGATCTGGCGTCTCCTGTGGGCTGGCAACGTGGTGCCCGTCGGGTTGTTGGCAGTTGGCACCAGGTAGATGACCCTTGGCATGCGAAGGCCACGGGAGAGGCGGTCCGAGAGGATAGCGTCCAGGGTCTCTGGGACCAGGCCGTGGGCGTCTTCTGGGATGCTGATGATCTCTGGGCTGTAGGGTTTTAGCTGGAAGTGGAAGATTTTAAGTTAAGAGTTGGAGTGTTGGTAAAAGGCGACGTGGCGTCAGCTTGCAAAGACGGCGGGACCCTCATTAATCTCATCATTGATTAAGAAAGTTGTCACAATAATCTAATTTAAGATTTCCTATGTCGGCCCATGTAATGTCACTATGGCGTATAAATAGGTTTTTATTTGTGATGCGTAGGAATCAATCAGTTTGATAAGTACATACATAAGAGTTAGACACCGGTTCAAGTTCAGCCACATGTTAATTAGAATGAGGTCAGTAAGCTAATTGTTTAGTATTGAATCAATCAGTCCTCATACAAACAGATGGGTATTAACGCAGATGAGGGACTCGTGTTTTGATCGTAGTGACGACAATTAGGGGCAGCGCAGACGACAGACTTTTGTGCGATCGAGTCTGCGGCGCAATAAAAACTCTGAATGGCGCGCAGAGAGTTTCCATTCAGAGTTTTTATTGCGCCGCAGACTCGATCGCACAAAAGTCTGTCGTCTGCGCTGCCCCTTAAGGTTCTGCTCTCCGATGATCTCAACTACAAGCAGTCCATGCATAACCTTTAACATAGGAAACTCACAGCAACATGTACTCCAGTGTAGGTGTATTCTGTGAGCAGGATCGGGTCTCCCTGGTCGAGGAGTAGGTCCAGAGCCTGGTAGATCCCGTGCTGGGCCCCGTTGGTGACGATCAGGTCTCGCTGCAGCGGCGGAGGACGGTGCAGCTCCTGCTGAAAGGCTCGGAGCTCGCTCAGGAGGGCTGGGAGTCTGTGGAAGAATCATGAGTACAGGAGACTGGAAGATGATGTAATTAATGGTCGTTGAAATGTTCAGGGCGGAAAATGGAGATGCAGTTTTTGGGAAGTAATAAATACTCGAGATTTTAAAATTCCGTATCTTTTGCTTACATTTAAAATTACAATTAGTTTGACATACATACATAGGTACATGACTGTACA
The DNA here is from genome assembly GCA_005406045.1 of Adoxophyes honmai. Taxonomy (NCBI): domain Eukaryota; kingdom Metazoa; phylum Arthropoda; class Insecta; order Lepidoptera; family Tortricidae; genus Adoxophyes; species Adoxophyes honmai. The sequence continues at coordinate 263,922 of BHDV01028675.1, forward strand.
ATCACACCGTTGTTCCCAAATGGGCTGATAGACTACACGAAACGTACTGTAGACAAAACCATAATTACAAACATTTCACGCTTCACAGCTACTTGTAGCATATTTTTTAAATTTGAAAACTACCTAATGGAAGAGGTAGTATAATATGACAGGTAGTTAAATAGCATACTTAAATCTATTTCCTTCGTCGCCTCTTACGACATCTACGGAAGAAATGGAGTAGGGTTATTCTATCCCGACAGTACACGGGAAAGGTCGCTTCCAACGGGTATATGGAAGTCCAAAGGGCCTGTGTTCAGCAATGGATGTCTTAAGGTTAAGATGAATACTGACCCTTGTGAAGGCAGGTACTGCAGCGCCGTGGACAGCTCCTTCCCCTCCATGTGCAGCGACCCCCCCTTGAGCCAGCCCAGCTCCAGCCGGTTGAAAGGGAAGACCTCCTCATTCGGCATCCCCTCGGCGAGGGAGATCATCTGACGACCCACGCCGTAAGCCAGAGTTGCTGGAACAAAAACAGCAGTTGTTAGTCGATATGCTGTATAACGCGTTACCGTGATAGCAGGTTTGAGTCCCAGATTCGCCACCTCTGCATTTTTCGAAATCCAATTAGATGTTTCTTACATACATACACGCCTGTTAGGTACACAGCATAGCACATAAAACGAGACATAGACAAAATGATTATGACTATTTCACGCTTCACAGCCACTTCTAGCATAAATTTTAGGATTGAAAACAGATGGAAACGTACGTGTTAGGCACAGCGACACGGATGGCTATGCCCAATTGCCCACTACAACGTGTCTACATCATTTCATATTGACGGTCCGTGTGTTGCACGCTACGGGTATGGTCGGTGACGGAACGGGCTAGTATGCATAGCCTCATACTTTGTAATACAAAGAATATTTTTTGTCCGACTCTTTCATAGCTCGGTCATAGCATGATATGGTGTAATAGATTTCCACCTTTAAGCATACATAAACCTATTTCCTTAGTCGCCTCTTACGACATCCACAGAAGAAATGGACAAGTGTTATAATTATAAAATTCTATCCCGACACCACACATGAAGTTGAATTATCAAGTGTTTTCAGATGTTTAAGTAGGTACAGCTAAAGAAGAAAACATTTCATCCGTTATTTAAACAGATGTATCGAAAAAAAATATCATTGACGTTTTTTGTTGACATTAAAAATGCTTGATTCATTCAACTTGTGATAAGACGTGAACTATGTATTATACGTATTATACGGGTTTGTACAAGTACGTTGTTTTATTATTAAACCGGTTCTTTCTGGTTTTATCTCTGTTATCTTTCAATAAATGGACGGAGACGGCGGCCAGTTATTTCTCGTAACGATGTCATCATACATTTAAGAACAGGGTGCATTCTTTATTTACATTCAATCGATTTTAGTAGACACACTAATGCTTAGGTTTATGACCGTGATGATACGGAATCGCAGTCACGAATCGTATGCGTACCATTTTTGACGTACGCTGTTTAAAAAACTGTCCGGTTTGGGTGGTTCACGACATTCACGACAAAAATGTTTCGTTTGGAATACGTCAAGATTCGGCTGCATATTTTGAGGAACAGTAGGAGCATGCGTCAAAACGGCGATACGACGCGTCACTGCGATTCTGTACCGTCACAATTTTTTAAGTATTGGTGTGGTCGTACTTAAAGCGGCAAATACGTCGTTTGACGTATACTGCATTGGCGAGCGATAGCTTTTGACTGCGTAGTTTGTGACTGCGGTCCGACAGTCTAGTGTAAAGTCATCGACAGTCGACAGAATTAGTTTGGAACACACGTGACGGCCGCATTAGGTGAACGGTCAGTATAGTTGCCGCTTTAAGTTTGTTTGCCGTCAGCTAAATAAGCGTTTTTAAAATTTTCAAGATCCCAATTTTTTTTTCTCTTCAAAAAAGAGTCTAGATACTCTAGATATTAACAGCATCAAATTCTTCTGTGAATGTCGTAAGAGGCGATGGATTTCCTTACAAACACACTCAAATTTATTTGAGTAAGTATGTTTGTATGCTTTAGGCCACAGGCTTGCATTTGTAACATAGCGTGAGCTCTGCCTACCCCATTTGGGAATACAGACGTGATGTATGTATGTTACGGAACATTCAGCGTCTAGGTAAAGTAATACAGTATTTCATTGGCTTTATATCGCTTTGAACTACCTCGCCATAGCATGTTTGTGATGGGAAAGAGAACTTTATCAAAGGTCGTGTGTATTTATTACTAATAGGATTAAATATCTCTGACGAATGCCACTTGTTGTTAGTATTGTCTATCGTAAACCTTGGAAGCTACGTATTAATAATAACTATGTCTATTTTGCGATAGTAATTAACCGCGAACAGTTCTTGTCCTTATACTCATTAGGTTCTTTGTTTTGAATTTTCAGTAGGAATTCTAAATTACATACATACATACAATCACGCCTTTGTTCCCAAATGGGGTAGGCAGAGCACACGAAACGTGACATAGACAAAACCATGATTATGACTATATCACGCTTCGCAGCCACTTATAGCTTAGTTTTAGGTTTGCAAAGATGGAAGAGGTACAATAGTGACAGGTTGCTAGCCTGTCGCCTAAAGTATACCTTAACCTATGTCCTTAGTCGCCTCTTACGACATCCACGGAAGAAATGGAGGGGTGTTATTCTATCCCGACACCACACAGGATTCAAATTCAATTCTAAATTATTGTGTTGTTATTCTCTCCCACAAGTTAGGAGGCAGTTGTGATAGAGTTGCTGAGAAAAATATTGAAATATACATACATGCATAGGGGTAGGCAGATATTACTTTATTCCACTTGCTGGCATTACCTCTTTTGCCTCATCCACATTCATTAACCTCCTCATACGTGCTCGTCGGTTTCGGTTACTCTTGATCTGACCTGTTTCTAAAACGTCCGCGATTTGGTCACGGAACGTCCGTCTAGGTCTTCCCCTCCCAATGCACCCGTCCACATTGAAATATATTTAGGTCCCGTTTTATGCTCAGGAGATGTGTGTGCATAGCCTACCTCATTTGGGAATACAGGCGTGATGTGTGTATGTACAGACAGGGAAATTGGATGTTTAGCAGGTTGAGATACTTCTTAAATTGGCCTTATTACTATTTCCAGCCAGTTGCATGACATAAATACTCAATATTGAACTTCATGGTAAAGTTTGTCCTATAATGCGAACAAATTATGAAGGCCCTGCTAAACATTCAGATTCCTTGACTGTAATAAATGCAAAGTTCACTAACACGAGGTTTCTGAACCTCAAGGAAGTGATTAGAGATGATGAATCTAATAATCATTGTACTGGTTTTAATTAATCCAAATGAATAGATCGCAATACCGCAGGGTCGTCTTAGGTCATCAGTTGGAGATGATAGTATTCTCGGATTTCCCCGCGCATTGGTGGTGGTAAACATTCCTGTACAGTGTACAGTCGCGTTCATTAATATATGAGCAAAACAGAGGGTTCAAAAATATCTCTACCTACACCTTTATGCCATTGACAATAAGGTGCAAAAGTTTACATTTTTGGCATTTGTCTGCTCATATATTTATGAACTCGACTGTACAGTCGTTACGTAGCTTTTATGAAGTTTATGGGTTTCTGGCTCGACTAACAAATAATTTTTTACTACGTCGTTTTTGTCGTGTTGAGTATATTTCCGGCATATTTCCTGTGGTTTTCATACATTTTAAAAAGACTCGCCACACACGGTTATCGCCGATGGCCGCCACACGCTACCACCGTCGCAGCTCGCTTCTTGTGGCCCGCACCGGCCACTACACGGCTGTTTGAACTAAACAAGTGACTGTCGTGCGCTTCAACTACTTTTGTGGCTGCATCTAGCTTCTAACCCGACACCACACGGGTGTACCCGGCCGGATTAGAATAGCACCACTTTCTTCCCGTGGCTGTCGTAAGAGTCGACTCTAGGAGAGGGTTAGTGTATTGTAGGCGATGGGCTAGCAATCTGTCACTGCAATATCACGTTTAACCATCTGGTTACCCTGAATTTGCTAGACGTGGCACTGGATTTTTGAATTCATGTGCTCTGCCTATCCCTCGTGGCGGCGTTTGTGGCTGAGGCCGGTAGCCCGTGTGCGGCGGCACTTAATGGATTTTTTGTTAGTGACAATTTTTCTTTTATCATCAGGTAACGGTAATCACGGAGATCGTCTTATGGCTGAAATGATGATGATGATATCAGATTTTCATGTGAAGAAAGCGGGTAAGAGTGACTGAATTTAAGTTTCTCTTGTTTAAGTGAAATTCGACATATTTTTTTTTTGACAATTCAATAGAGAACCTTTTCTGTGGATATGATCAATCATTATTTACCTTTAGGTAAATTATAATTATATCATACGTTATAGTTGAGATAGGCCGGCACGGGTCGAAATGTTCTCATCGCATAGATAAGGGTGATGAAACAAAACACACGTTATCTCTGTGATAGCAGGCCTCCTCTGACATTGCGATAGCGCTGCCGGTTCAAGGTAAACCAACGAAATACTATGAACCTCTTTCTGATGCATTCAGGAAAAAGAAAAGCTTCTCTTTTTGTTTTCAAATGTCATCTATACTAATTATTATCAAGCTGAAGAGTTTGTTTGTTTGTTTGAACGCGCTTCAGGAACAATGGGTTCGAATTTAAAAATTATTATGTTGTATTTGTATTGGATAGACCATTTATCGAGGAAGGCTTTAGGCTATGACAACATCACGCTGCGACTAATAGAAGCGAAGAAACATCGGAAAATGTGGCAAAAACACGGGGAAAATTAGTCACTATTCCACGCGGACGGAGTCGCGGGCACAGCTAGTATTATGATATCGCCCATTCCCCCAAATAGAGTGCTCGTAACGTTATATAAATATGAAACATTACATTTATTTAAGCTTAGATAATATATAATGCCGGTGCGGCGGCGGCGAGTCTATGCACCGTAGTGTATTTAGGCGGTGCGCATCCGTATCCATATAAATGTGAAAGTGTGTTTGTTTGTTTGTTTGTCCGTCTTTCAGGGCTAAACGGAGCGATAAATTGACGTGATTTTTTAGGTAGAGATAGTTTAGGGCACGGAGAGTGACATAGGCTACTTTTCGTCTCATCAAAACTCCCCATTTCCCTAAATTGAGGGGTGGAAGTTTGTGGATAATTCCGCAATTTTCAATGTAGAAAGCTATAAATTGGTATGTGTGCTATTTCTTCTGTGCTACCCCGAATTTAACGCGAGCGGAGCCGCGGGCAAAAGCTAGTAATGTATAAACGCCCTGCGAATAGAAAAGTGGCGCTTGCAAAATTATCATGTTGGTTTTTCACTTCAGTCTAATCGATGTCATCAATCAGTGTAATCATATCATTATCAGAAAGAGGATAGGCAGTTTAACTTTCCTATTACAATTAACTTTTATCATATACACAGAAGATACGTCAACCAATATTTGTGTGCTCTACTAAAGGTCGGCCTTTTTGTCCACTATTGCACATAGGTGAGAGATTAACAACCTGTCACTATTATATTATTTTACATCATACATATATACATAACCGTCACGCCTTATTCCCTGCGGGGTAGGCAGAGACAACAGAGCGCCATTCGCTTTTATTTTGACATGACATATTATTGTTATAAATCTAAAAAATATGCTAGAAGTCGCTGCGAAACGTGAAATAGTCATAGTTTTGTCTATGTCACGCTTCGTTTGCACTACCTGCGGCGTGTAATTATAATTGTATGTTACTTTGATTGAACGAGTATACAAATAATCTAAACTTTCAGCTAACGTTCTACCACTTTTTTTGTAAGTGTACATACAATGTTAATCATTCAGATAGTTAAAATGGTTATGCTATCATTTTTCGTGTGACCCTAGTGACACAATCACGTTTAAAACAATGTGAATGAAGTCAGTGAACGCGGCGATCTTTAGAGATAACATTTAAAATAGATAAAGCTTTTTTTATAGTTTGTTTCATTTCTTTAAGGGTTATACACGAAAGTTAGTTCGTTTTTCTTATGTGGATGACAAAAATTAAGATAAGTAAATGTATTTATATTTAATGCGCCTCTCTAGCTAGTATCCCGTTCAAACAAATCTTAAGCTTAGTATGTCTCATATGGACATAAAATTCATGACTAAAAAGTCAAATCTTATGATTTGTTTGAACGGGGTAGTAGCTGGGGAGGTGTACTAAATATATTTTATATTTCCTATGACGTTATTGGCTATAAACTTTTAACATTTGTCCCACAAAAGAGACGAACTTACATTTGTGTAAGATCCTAGTAATGTAATGCAGAATTGGATGTGATTCACGACTATATGAATTAATTTGAGAAAAACTTTACAAAACTGTGTATTAACAAATTTATAACTTGTTAAAACACAGATAAGAAAGGATATGTGCAAACGAAGAAGTGAAAAACATGATTCGGTACGCACACATGCACAATTTTAAATGTGCGTGTAAAAATGACGAAATAATCAAAATATCACGCTGTTTTGTTTTTAATCAGTCAATCACATCACGGAGGCATAATAAAATAACAAGGGTTTTTATAATTAAACTTCTCAGTAAAATTTGTCGAAGCAAAATTTAAAGTATTTTTTGTGAACCTACTTACAATCACGCTTATGTTCCCTGATCGAGTAGACAGATCGCGAAATATAAAAACCGTGACATTTCACATTTCGTATACCTAGTTCCACGAGAATTGAAATGAATGATTATACACACGATTAATTACATGAAGAACCGATTTTAGAGGTATAAAAGGAGAAGAATGATTGAATTGAAGGAATTAATTTCAAAATCCTACTGTCAATCATCATCCAGCCTATATGCGTCCCACTGCAGGGCACAGGCCTCCTCTCAGTATGAGAGGGCTTGGGCTACTGTCAATGCAGGACATGTTTTAGTTACTAATTTTCTTTCTCTAATTCTAATCTAATTCTAATTTTTCGTTTAAAAGTAAACGTTGATGTAAAACTTGTACCTAAAAATTATACGAAATGTTTATTTTTATCTGAAATATTATGCTTAAATTGAATACTTAGAACTGCATCTTGAGAACCAACTCAGTAGAACTATTTTCAATTAATGAAAAACACATACATACTCAAACATCAAGCCCCATTCCCAGCGGATTAGGCAGAGATAACAGAGCGCCGTTCGCTCTTTTTCTGGCATACTTCTCTCGCTTCACTCATATCCAGCACTCTCACCATACACGCTCGACGATCGATATACGTTCTTCGAGGGCGCCCTCGACCGACTTGCCCTAACACACTTCCCTTGTAGATTTGTTTACACACCCTTTAAAAAAAATCGCGACAATACGATTTTATTCATTTAAGCCTCTAGATTTTTAAACAATTAAATCACAAGAAAAACGTCAAAAACGTCAAAAGACTTACTTATTTGCCTGGTGAGCGCAGGCTCTCTTCTCGCAGCTCTAAGGCTGATGAATCTCTGGTAGTCCTCCTCCGTCAGCGGCCTGTGGTCACCAGGCTTCTCGTCACTATAGCACTTGAATATGTCATCCAACTCCTGGGCATACCCTTGCTGAAAGACCAGGGACGCTGACCGAGGGTCCAGAAGCTTCTTGAAGACTTTGGAGTACCGATGGAGGTTTGCTGGGGCGAACATTGTCTTTCAGTAGATTTTGAAGTGGGTTTGGGATTTGAAAGGTAAACGGTTACTGGGTATTGTAAAGTTGGTGGTAGAGTGGAGTGGTCTATAGGAAATCAAAATGGCTAGTTGTAGACCTAAGTGTCTAAATGGAATGATGACTAGGGAATTGCGACTTTTAGGACTAAATTGGAGTGACAAGTTATCAAAAGAAGATCAAAGTATTTTGAAGGATGGAAGGATTATTTCAGACGGGAGACAATAGGAACTCGAATACGCGGCGTACTTCTAAAGAGACTTTCTAGAAGTCTTTGTTTTTTTTCTTTTATATTAATCGTTTTAATCCCCGCACAGCGTACGCGGCGGCGGCTGTGCGTCAAATGCGAACTTAAACGATAATTACACTGACGTGCTGTTGATAAAAAATGTTTGCTTTTTCTCGAGCGATAGGGTTTTGTTATTAAAAGGCCCGTCAAGAGTGAGAAGTAGTCTACGGAATATGGGTTCAGTCTTTTTAGGTTTGCTGGCGGAATATAAAGACAGGGGCGTTAGTTTGCGAGTCTTACTTATTTGTTTGTCTGTCTGCTTCCTTATTGCACGGTCTTATCTTTTAATTTGATTAACAAATTGTTTGCTACAGATTTGTTTAGAGTAAATATTGATAGTGTAATGTCAGCTACATTTAAGTAAAGACGTATAGATGCATTTATATACCGCTATAAAGATGAGATACTGATATTATTGAGGTTTTATTTGACAAATACGAAAATATTTTTTGGAGTGTAAGTTGACTGTAAAATGCCTTTTGTATTGTTATTAAAAAACACATTGTCATAGAGATTGTACCTCATGTAATACCCCATGAAGTATTAACTGTTATAATCTTAACATACCATGGACTTGTTCGAAGAACAGAGGTTCTCGAAATATTTTTTTTTTTAATAAGTAAATTAGAAAAAAAATTATATGTTGTACAAAGGATAGCAAAAATACAATAAAACATACAGTTATAAAGATAATTTTCGGTAATCAATAACTACACACTAATTCCCAAAAACATGTTATTTCACATTTCGAAAATTGTTATACCTTTAAGGAACTAAAAAAATGAACCGCATATAAATTACTTGCAAATTTCGCATTATGCCGAGACGAATTAATATTCTGCATGCACAGTCGAACTGATTGATTACAGACCTACTACCAAACATTGTCACAATAAACGTAACCACGTTTACCTTCGTTTACCATGACATTACATACATACATACAATCACGCCTGTGTTCCCAAATGAGGTAGGCAGGGCACACAAAACGTTACATGGACATAACCATGACTATATCACGCTTTGCAGCCACTTCTAGCATAGTTTTGGGATTGCAAAGATGAAAGAGGTAGAATAGTGACAGGTTGCTAGCCTGTCGCCTAAAGCATACCTAAACCTATTTCCTTAGTCGTCTCTTACGACATCCACGGAAGAAATGGAGAGGTGTTATTCTATCCCGACACCACACGGCATTAACCATGACATTAACTGTACTTAAGTAGGTTTTATGGATTACTAATCATCATAATCATCAGGGCTTTCCGATACAAGCAATCTTATGCTTAATGGAAGGTGCCAACCTTCTATGTAACCACAAAAATGGAAACCAAAATAAACTTTTTAAATTTTTTTGATTTTTGAATCATTGGCTCGAGTGTAAAAAGTGCTTGTTGAACCCAAGAGCACAGCTCCTTTGACCTGGACACGTTGCCGATACTGATAACAGATAAAGGGAAGAATTTAGAAAAATATTATTCTGGGAAAATACAGAATAGTTTATCAAACAATTTACTAACATTGCCAATGTTATTGAAAACTTGATATATTTCATGAGGACAAATTGCTGATAAACTATTAAGGTACAAAAACTTCATTCGGGTTTTTTGGCGGTTTGTTTATGAGACTTATTACGCAAGGATGTTTATAGATAGATTAGAAGCTGTTATACAAACATACATACAGGCGTGATGTACGCCTATAGTAGGCAGAGCACACGAAACGCTGCATAATCAAAACCATGACCATCTCACGCTTCGCAGTCATTTCCAGCATATTTTCGGTTCTAAGTTACTAGGTACTATTGTGACAGGGTGCTAGTCTGTCGCCTAAAGCATACGTAAGTAAACTCATTTATTCCTAACTAAGAATAAAAGGCAACTGCCTCTTACGACATCCACGGAAGATATGGAGGGGTGCCATTCTAAACCCGAAAGCAAACGGGAAATATTGTTTGAACAATTTCTAATATCAAAATTGAATGTAGGATGTTTTATATAAATTTTATCAGAACCTAATTGTAGGTTTTGCTGCTTAAGGGCCGATTTTTCAATCACCAGATAAATTTATCTGCCAGTTAAAATTGTTGCTATCCTTTTTTCGCGTCATACAAAAGAAAAGTGACAGCCAACATTTATCGGACAGATATGTTTTATCTGGTGATTGAAAAATCGGGCCTAAATGTTTCATAAAAGTATTTTTATGTAGACGGTATGTTTCTACCCTTTTTTTTACTTTTTGTTGCGTTTAGACTCTTGTGAAAAAATTGAAGAATATTATGAAACAGTCGTTTCGATGTTCGAATTTTTACAAATAATAATAAAGTCGATTCAGAACTGAGCGACTAGTGTGATCAAAACAGTCATGGATTCGTTAACGATTTCGTTTGCGAATTAACGGGAAATTGTATGGAGACGTGTCGACCGCGGCAGTTGTGCAAACGTTCCGCGTGGAGGCGCTGTCTCAGTTTCCATACAATTTCGCGTTAATTCGCAATCGAAATCGTTATCGAATCCATGATCATTTTGATTACACTAGACGCTCAGATTCGTATTAAACGTAGCCGAATGAATGAGACGGTTAATCGCTGTTTAAGAACCGAATAAAGTCCCTAAAATTAACAAAGATAACAATAAAAAAGGAAATGATTATTCCAAAAATGTCGAATCACAACTGTCCGAAACAAGATAGTGAGGGCTTATTAGCAAAATGTCAAGGTAATTTCTAATAATCGTTGTATGAATCGAATTGATTAAAAAACGATTAGTAGAGCCACTCCTTCCGATAAACATGAAGTTGTTTTTATTTTGAAGAGAAAGGAATTAGTCAGGAGTATGCGTATAAATATGTAATCATAATCACGCCTATGTTCGCATCAGGAGTATACATACATAGAATCACGCCTGTGTTCCAAAAAGGGGTAGGTAGAGCACGCATAACGTGACATGGACAAAACCATGAATATTTCACGATTCGCAGCCACTTCTAGCGTAAGTTTTAGTTTAAAATTAGATGGAAAAGATATTATAGTGACAGGTTGCTAGCCTGTTGCCTAAAGCATACCTAAACCTTAGTTGAATTTTTACGATATCCACGGAAGAGATTTTAAAATCGATTGGCGACTGAAACAATTAAATTACTCGCTTGGTTAGAGAATATTATTTTGTTTTAGAATAAGGAGGTATGTAAACATTAAAAAATACAATAAGGATATCATCTCAGTAGAAAGGCGGACTTATCCCATAAGGGATCTTTTGTAACCTATCTTTGAGAGTCAGAGAGGAAACTTCATTATTAAAACCACGGATCAGAATAAAGAAGGTTGGATAGGCAAAAGTCACACTTTTGATTGAAAACCAGCGTCGCCACCTGTCTCCCACCAAACATCTCCACTACATCAACAATAATAATAGATACATAAATTACGCACACTAATACACGTAGAATAAAGAGCTGCAATTGGTTCGCACACTGCCTCGGAAGTGTGTACACGAGAGAACTACCCGCTAAAGATTCACTAGAAACTCAAGTCCGGCGTCGAAGAGCACAGGCCGCGATCGAGTTAAAGAAGCGTGGTTATTTTGCTTGATTCATTATCCATTGCGCGTCAAATGTATCTTCACTCGAAATATTTGCGTACTTCAACAGCAATGTATATTTTCTGTGTCTCTTGGCGTAATTGTTGTTTCTACTTAGAATTTCATAATTAGAAATAGTTTTTTCGAAAAATATCCTATAAAACAAAGGTTTTATGCTTATCGGTGAATATAAATTACTCCTTGCTTGATACTTGACGTCTGACTCTTTCACCTACTCGTAACAATCGTACAATACCACAGAATAGATAATAGTACAAGTACAGAAGCCTCACTGCTTTGATTTTCACAAATGCCGCCTTTTTATGTGCCTACATAATTATTATTAAGGCGAGGTATTCCAAGGGAGACGGAATTGAAGGTTGCAAGATCTAATGTTTTACATACTTTCTGCTAAATGACAGTCTTGAAAAAGATATATGTTATACATAAAGATATTGCCTAAGGAACGTGCTAATTGGTTACACGATAGGATGTACTTTCCTCGATCATATAAATTCTCGAACACAGGCAAAAATAAAAAATAAAACGCATTATTTGGTGTTTATTCTTTTTAATTTCTACATAATTTCTATATGGAAATATTTATCTTTAAGTACTACAGAGAACCTGCTAAATTATAGTTTTCAATCGATGTTGTTTATTTTTTAAATTCATAATTTATTCTAAAACTTGACCGCGTGCCCAACGTATTGACAACCTGCCGCGTCGCCCGCTACCCCGCCTTCGCCTTCTTTTGCGCGAGAGGGACGCGGGGTACAAATCTAGTAGAACCTCGCCTTAACAAACGGACCGCAAGCTAGCAGCCAACATTGAGCTCTCTGGCGCCGCGCGAAGGTCGACATTACTCCACACCTTGTCAAATGACCCGAAAATAGGGTTGTCAAGTCAATACTTTAATTAAATACCTACCTATTGTACATATACATAACCATCCGCGTGGTGTCAGAATAGAATAACTCCTCTCAATTTCTTCCGTGGATGTCGTAACAGGCGACTAAGGAAATAGGTTTAGGTATGTTTTAGGCGACAGGCTAGCAACCTGTCACTATTCTACCTCTTCCATCTTTGCAAACCTAAAACTATGCTAGAAGTGACTGCAATATAAACGTAATCATGGTTTTGTCTATATTACTTTTCGTATGTTCTGCCTACCCCATTTGGGAACACAGGCGTGACTGTATGTATGTAGGTATCTATCAGATTTATGTTGTTTGTAATATTTAAGCCAAAGATACATTAGGCGACATTTGTTGCGTTACATTTGTCGTGCGACATGTCGAGCGACGTAGCGCGACGTCGCCGGACATCGCTCGACTTGTCGCGCGACACGTGTATATACGGGGATATAAGTCGCGCGACATGTTGAGCGATGTCGCCTAATGTATCTTTAGCTATACCTACTTAGCAGTTACACTTTTATTTATTCTATGACGCGGGGTCGAATATAATAATTTATATTTTTCATTTTCCCGACAATCGACTGCAATACAGAATATTTTGGATTCATTTTGCTAATTAAAATATGACACGCGTTTGTGATGTAAACTGAATCGTGCTGCGTAAAAAAAGAGGCGCGCGTGCGCCGCGGGTCAGTGCGCGGCAACCACTGATTAAGCCGCATCGATGCGGCCGCCGATATTATTATTCGTTATATTGTGCCGATATGTACTTGTAGCTCAGCGGCGGAACGGCGGAGTGACACCCCCCTGACAATACGGTATTGTCAAAGGATTGCCCTGCGCATATTGCCAATCCAACCTTCTTTATCTAATCCGTGATTAAAACCAACAAAAAGAGAGGCTTAGTCCCATTTTCTTGCCAGTAAATAAATTTTCACAGGAGAGAAACGGGTAAGAGTTACTACAAAACTGTGGGCAGAGGATCACTAGCAATTGAGATTGGAGTTTGGAAGCTATATTATTATGTTATGATTTGGGATGTGGTATTCAGAATTATGCTAAACGTAGCATCAAAGCATGTAACGTTCATTTTGCCTTGTCTATCCCTTTTGAGAGAACAGGCGTGATATGCAGTCAAGGAATTTAATTCATGAGCCACCATGGAATCAATTCACATTAAACGTCATAGTGACATCCCATTAAATTTATTATCCCACCTAAATTTACATAGAATTTTAGGTGGGACAGGTTGGATGATGGGAACTACCCGGGATATCGTAATGATTTTTCTTTGAAAATATTCCATGGTGGCTCATGAAATAAAGTCCTTGACCGTACTTATTTATTTATCCTACTAAGCTTACTACTGCAACACGCGAGAGTCTAGTTGGCGTAATAGACTACTTGTCACTTTCTGATGTCTCCAGTTAGACAGTGACAGGTAGGTATAGTCTATCTCGCGCGCAATCCGACTTGCACCTTGCCGTGCTAAGCCAGCTTGCAAGCATAAGATAATAGGTATGTACTTCTAGCTAAAGTACTGTCCTATTGTGGCTTATTGTAAATACAGTCGTTGTACATCGTTGACCAAATTTCAAAGCAACTGCGTAGCTATTTCAGCTTAATCACAATTAGATTTAATCAAGTAAAATGATAAAAAATGAGAAGCAAATAAGGCGTACAAAATATTTAATCAAAATGACGATGTAATTACAGTGGACGATAATAAAATTAGATCGTTGGCCTTATCAAAATGGCACTCACTTTTATTGTAACATTTCCTTAGTTTACTACGTCGAATGAAAATGCAATGCGATCACGAAATTGCGTCAATATTTAGCTTGACCTGTGGACCACGGACCTATATCGAAATAGATGAATCAAGTGTATGTACTTCGCGTGCCAAAAGAGAGCCAAAAGGGAGAGCAATGCACTTCCTTTGACGCGATTTCATTTAGTTTTTACCACTTCGATTAGATTTAGCTGCCTTGAGACAGGACAACTTGAATGGCGGCGTTACATTTGAATCGGTTTCATTCGGACTGTCAATTTCCATCACTAAAGCGCTCAGGTGAAGTTACAGTAGGTAGAGAATAATTTTAAACAAAAAAAAAACCGACTTCAAATTAGCAATATTTTGAAAGTATTCTGTTTACTGAATGTAAATTCTTGATTTCATCAACAAATTACCGAAAACGCCGTACACCTCCATATAAAATTTGAAGAGTTCCCTCGATTTCTCCAAGATTCTGTTGCTACTACTTTTGTCGGGATGAAACTGGGAGATTATGTAAAGACAAGTAGCAAACGGATTGAAGTATAATTTGTAAATTACAGAAGGTTAGGAACCACGCGGATACCGGTAGGGAACTTAAGAGGCGTGCTGTTTAAGCTAACGCTCTGTGCGGACTAACTGCGCGTTGGCCGGTATACGCGTGGCTTACATAAAACGCTGATCTGGCTATATGTAGCTGTCGCTACAATTCCATCATCAGATCCTGGTTTCGTGCCAATGGGACCAATTTCGAGTTATACCCTTTCGATTAAAAAAAAATATTTGAAAATCGGTTCACGGGTCTCCGAGATCGATATCATACACACAAAAAAAAAAAAAAATTTGGTCGAATTGAGAACCTCCTCCTTTTTTGAAGTCGGTTAAAAAGTGCTTAGTTTGAATACAAATGAAGTAACTCGCTGTATCTATTTCGATATAAGTCTGTGATCCACACAGATTTGTCTGAGTCGGAAACTAGTTTCTTTATTCGCGCACCGACGACTATTATTATGCCCTCACTAATTATTGGTTAGACTTTATCACTGAGACAATAAATTTCATCATCAACATCTCACGCATAAGACGTCTACACTGCTTAACATAAGCCTCCCCTTTTGACCTCCATAATGTACTCGTCCAGCTTCTTCCGCCATCGTCTATCCGTCTTGTAGGTGGACGTCCTACACTTCGCTTGCTGGTTATAGCGGACAGACCAACTAGAAAAACAATGATGTCCACCCAGTGCCGCAAACCGTCAGTTTATTTCAACTTACAGGCTGTCACAGAAAACGTAAAGAGCCAATAACCATAGAGGAAAAAGCCACTGCGTTACGCCCGATCTTGGGCCGACCAATAACAGCCCAGCGAACGCCACTATCACAATATAACGAATAATATTTCCCTACAGTAGGGCAACGAATGTACTTGCGCAGAGCAACGAAGGGGAACTCGAGGGGGGTCG
>BHDV01028675.1:283678-333606 GCA_005406045.1 Adoxophyes honmai
GTGCGTGAGTCCGACTCGCACTTGGCCGGTTTTTTTTTTTTGTTTGTCAAAGAAAATAAAAAATATGTGTTTAATTTTTTTTTATAATCTATCTGACAGACTAAATAGTTTTTTTAGTCGTCTACCCTAATATGGCTGACCTCATGGCGTGAGCGTAGGCGTCTGTCATCTCGTCGACAGGTGCCAGAACCTCAGCCTCGTAAGTCCGTAAGGCCAGGTAGGGCGCCCCTGCTGCCACCGCCGACAGCATCTGACAAAGTCATTTCATTCTTTTAGTTCAGGGTCTCTTCTCCTGTGAGGTGTCAGTACAGAATAACACTTCTCCATTTCTTCCGTGGATATCGTAAGAGGCGACAAAAAAATAGATTCAGGTATGCTTTAGGCGTCAGGCTACCAACCTGTCACTATTGTACTACCTCTTCCATCTGTTTAGAAATCTAATATTATGGCTTAAAGTGGCTGTGTGTAATGAAAAGAGTCATAATCATGGTTTTGTCTTTGTCACGTTTCGTGTGTTCTGCCTAACCCAATGGGAACATAGGTGTGATTGTATGTAATGTGATATTCTTAAAGTGGGGATCGTAGACCCTTTGAGGTTCCGTAGCTTGTGTATCAGGGGTCCGCATCCCTGTTCAGCCACGGACCCCATGTGATGACACGAACGGAACGCTTTGTTTCCAGAAAGTGCTTTGTGCGCCGTCTTTCAGATGTTACAACCGATACTGTCACGCCACCGCGCCGTGCCCCAACGCTTCAGTCTCAGTGAGTCTGAAGCTAAAAAACCCATCCAATTTTGTTGACCAATTGTAATATTGCTGCTACTTACTGCAGGTCTATTAGCTTCCATTTCTGCTAGCTTCATGTTCAAATCGTGTTTCAGCCCTTTCATTAAGACGAAGTCCTTCTCCAGGATGCCTTTAAGTCCTGAAACATGATGCTTCAATCAGTTGTGAGAAATGCAAAGTCTATGAAGATTTCTTGTGTAGTACAAAATCTGTTACAAAAGTTGCTTAGTAGTATTCACTTGCTTAGTAGTCTTAAATGAACTGATCCGCAGTGTTCAGACGTCGAATCACCTAAATCTAGCCCAATAGTTTCAGATGAGCTGATCTGCAGTGCTCATACATCAGATCACCTTGACCTAGCTCAGTTTTAGATGAGCTGACTTAGCTCAACAGCTGTAGACGAGCTAACCTGCATTGTCCAGCAGCTTTTCCAAGTCTTCTGAGATTGGTTGAGGGTTCTGAAGTCGCGGGGGAGACGGCGCGCGGGGCGGGGTCACTCGTCGGGGTGTGGCTGGCGCTGCAACTGTGTACTCTGTTGATTGAACTGTTCACTGATTTGTGTAAAGTCTCCAATCTATGTGGAAATTATTCCAAGTCTTTTCATTTGGAGAGAAGGATTTGATCCTAAGCAAGCAAGCGTAGATTGTAGATTATATGGAGCACTAGGCAGTAAAAGAGGCTTTATAAAAAGTGTGTAAACCAATTCTACAGGGTGGTCGAAAATTTGCTGAATTTTAACCTGTGGTCGAGTATACGCGTCTGAAAACCCCTTGAAAATGTTTGGTTTGAAAAATGTCATTATTGACTTTCTGGCAGACAGTTTAATGCCACTCATAATTATAATAACGTCCGTCTGGTGTCGGGTTTAGAATAACACCTATCTATGTCGTCCGTGGATGTCGTAAAAGGCAACTAACGAATGAGGTTAGGGTATATTTCAGGCGATAGGCTAGCAATCTGTCACTATTATTCCTGCCAACTCTAAACCTAAAAAAAAATATATGCTAGAAGTGGCCATCAAACGAGAAATAGCCTTCGTTTTGACTATGTAGCGCTTCGTGTGCTCTGCTCACCCAATTAAGGAATACAGGCATGATGGTTGTGTTGTTTCAGAATGCCTATGGATTGCATTGAATCTGTCACAAGGGTAAAATGGTCATCGGCTGTAATTTTGAACCTAAACAGGTATTATTTGTATTGTTTATTGGCCGACTGGTTCAAATGAACATCGATCTTATAGTAGACCAATTTTTCGGTCTGTACCTGGATCCGAGGTCGGTTCAGGAGGGTCCCAAGCGTGTGGTAGTCTCGCGCTGCGACAGTCGCCAGGCGGCGGGCGCGGGGTGGCCGGCGCGCTCAGCGGCACCGCGCACGCGCTGTCGCAGCACGTCACCACCAGCAGGGAGCGGTGGGAGAGGGAGAACTCCCTGGAAACAGGTGTAAAATTAGAGAAATATCAGGAGAAATCGAATTGGATATTTACCACGAGCTATTCGGTGAAGGAAAACATGTGAAGAAACAGCGACGAAGTTTTTTGATGTTGTGCGTGAAGTTTCTAATGCGCACTGGACTCGCGTGGGAACTATAACCCGAGCCCTTTATTATTATTGTTATATTATCCAATTTGCGGTCATCAATGTTAACATACATTTTTCATTTCGCTTTTCTACGTAAGTATTGGTTTTAGGTAAATAACCTCGAGCCCCTAATGTTTAGTAGTCCTTTGAACCGGATATTTTAACTCTCTAAGCACCAATAACAACATGGTTGGTCTCACGTGTCAATGAGCTTGGAGCTGCCCTGGTCTTCTTGATCGTTCAGCAGCTGGAGGCCGCCGCTGCGTGCGCGCACCACGCTGGAACCGCGGGAAGTAGAAGGAGACTGTTCGTCTTCTACGGTCTTTTGAAGGGCTGGACCTGGGAAAAGACCGCGCACAAAGTTACTAGAAGCTAAACGAGTTCAATAAGTTTACATTTTTTTGGTAGATAATTAAAACCTTGAAGTGGGCATTGACGATCAGTTTTTCGCGTCAGTCGTAAAACTGTGGCGTCACTTCAAATGATTTAGGGCTATTAGATTTCCCCAGTCTTTGGTGTCACTCTGGCTCTTCAGTTTCGGCCGGGCGGATTGTTAGCAAGTAACTTAAAGTAAGCGAACTGACGCCATTGGAAAGACGATCACACGCACACGAGCAGTTTGGCGCGAAGTGCCGCTTTTTATGACAATCACTGTTCAACTCACGCGAAAACTGACTGTCAGTGCCCACCTTTAAATTCGATGTTATGTCATTACTGGCTTTACAGATGTCTACAGTCAGGCAGTCCACCTTGCACGTACACGCTTGTGTTTCAAAAGAGATGAACTTTTTGGAAAACAGTGGTGTATATGTGTATATACCAGGGTGTATGCAGTAGGCTCCGAACTCCACCTTCTTGCCCAGGACACCCAGAAATGGGAACTTGATCTTGATGGTCTGCAACAATGTCTCCTCGTTCAGGTCCCAAATGTGGAGCCACTGGAATATATGAAAATCACATCTCGCTAATATTACAGGTTGGCTGACAGATATCACTTTTGGGATAAGTCCGCCTTTGTACTTTGTATTTTTATTTGCAACCTATCTGCACTCTTTTTATTTTTTGTACAATAAAGAGTTTTTTACTTACTTAACCTAAATTGTCTGTGTCTGATAAGGACCTCAAAAGTACCCGTCGTATGTGTACGATAAGGATCAGTATCATACGACGTTTTCGAATTTTTGCGAGTTAGGATCCTTATCAAACACAGACGACAGGTTAATTAAGTTTGCATGATTCATGTATGTATGTGTGTGTAGCGCTCAAGCCTCACCTATCTAAACTTTGTGTGAACTTCCCACTCCGCACTGGGCCTGCGTGGGACCAGTATCACGTACCCTCTCATCCTAAGAGGAGAATTGTGCCCAGTGAAGTTGTGAACAAAAGCTAGTTCCTTGGTGGTTGTGGTTGCTTAACTTACACAGTTACTGCAAAAGACCACGACGATTTCCATATCGGCTATGACTTTGACGTCCAGTACAGCCACTCTGCCCGGAGCGGACAGCTTGGCAAAAGGAGTTGACTGAAAGTTAAGAACAACTTTATAATAATCCAGTCTAAATACGTCACTGCTGGACACGAACGACCTGTCAGTGCGAGAAGGCTTGGGCTGTAGTTCCCTCGCGGGCGCCAGTGCCGATTGAAAACTTCACACGCACGTGCTCGTGATTCTATTCAGAAAAACGCTAAGATTATGTGCCTGGGATTCGAACCCACGATCCTCTGCTTGAGAGGCCACAAGTTCAAACCGTTGACCTACCATAGCTAGTTAAGAACAACCTTAAAGAGGATAATAATATATATTCTTTTAAGATGACATGTCTGCAAAATATTAGAAACATGCCAATAAAAATAAGCAATCAACCAAAAAAATATTCTTTTCCGATACAAACTTTTAAAAAGGGTGGTTAAAATGATTACCTGAGTGGTATCCCAGAGCCTCACAGCGCCGTCCGCGCTGCCGGTGGCCAGCAGGTGGAGCTGCGGCACCACGTGGAAGCAACTGACACCCTGGAGGAGAATGCTCAATCAGTGAAATTTATCCACCCCTTTCATTGAAATATTTAATAAAGCGTGCACAGACTAAGCTAATACAATGAAGCCAAGGATACACTAGGGGAGAAAAGTCCCACGACACTTGTCCCCAGTAACGAAGAGTGAAGTAGCACGACGTTGCCAGACTTCGCTCGACATGTCTGGCAAAATCGCGCGATGTCGCCAGATATGTCAGGCGAAATCAGCCGGGTTCGCTTGACATGTCGCCGACACATGTCGTGGGACATTTGTCCCCTAGTATATCCTTGGCCTAGTATATCTATCTGTATCTGAACGGTCCACAGCGGAACCCGGAAGCGTACGCACGCGGCGGACGTCCGCATTATTTAGCGTTAGCCTTGCTGGGAGAGGCCTAAGTCTAGTTATAAGTTTGGCCCATCTAGTATCAAGTTTCTAATGCGGCCTAGCACTGTAAATCAGCGTCTCGTAGTATGTCTCAAGACTCACTTCGGGGCATCATGCTGAGTGGGGACCTTTTGGCACATGCGTACTCTTTAAAGCATAATGTCACTGTAACTGTAACCGTGTCCGTAAGAGGCGACTAAGGACATAGATTAAGGTATACCTTGGGCGATAGGCTAGCAACCTGTCACTATTGTACCTGCCACCTCAAAACCTAAAAAATATTTTGCTATAGGTGGCCTCAAAATGTGAAATAGTAGTGCTCTGCCTACCCCGTTTGGGAATACAGGCGTGATTGTACGTATGCAGGTATGTCGTATGTCACTGTAACTTGTTCTGTATACGTCTTTGTGTCAGTAAAATGTTTTTTTTTTCTTTCTATGTCCAGCTGTGGACGAGCCAATGCTCATGATACCTAATATCCTCTTACCCTCTGCACTTTGAACACATAGTCATCCAGCTTCCCCGGGGCATGTCGCGCCCTCACGCTCACTCCGCTGTCGTGCGAGCAGGAGAACACCACGTCGCCTGAGTAGACGATGCGGCGCACTGCGCGTGCGTGGACGCGCCGCCATGTTGAAATGCTGCAGTAGGCCTTGTGGAGGGGGGATGAGAGTTCCTGGAAGACACATACATCACGCTTGTATTGCCTGTGGTAGGCAGAGCGCACAAAACGCTGCATAGACATTCATGTTTCGTGGCCACTTCTGGCATAATTTTTAAATTTTGAGTAGACTGGTATAACAGTGACAGGTTGCTAGCTTCCACGGAAGAAATGGAGAGATGTTATTATAAACCCAACACCACACGGAAAGTTATCCGTTTGGTGTCAGGTTTAGACTTACCTCTTCATTTCTTTCAATTATTCCGTTGTTGTCTCAAGAGGTGACTAAGGATGTTAGGGGATGTTATAGACGACAAGCATAGCAAGTAACAACCTATAATTCCGCAAACTTTCAAAATACCTACAGTGTTTTATAGCTAATCCTTTTTGCGAAGTCAGGTTTGCACATGGCATCTCTTTGAATCAAGTTTACTGACCAGTAAACTTATTGATAAGTCCATAAAGTGGTTGAATATTGATTTTTAATGAAAAAAAAAAAATTAGATATGTACTTTTACTTGACACACACAAACACACAGAATAAGTGACGAGTTAAATTTTTGTGAAGATATAAATCCTATTAAGTAGTTCGTCTTAAACGCAATCTGCTTTATATATCGGCCATGACATTATACTAGTACATCGTCAAATACTCCAATGTATATGTCACCGGAAAATAACACATTCCGTAAGTTTATAAATTTCCTAGGAAGTTTATAAACTTTCGTAAGATTCCAAACGGGAAACAAAAAATGTTTCTACGCCCACATTTTTGCAAAATTTAATATAATCTAACCTAACCTAACCTAATATAATATAACTAAACCTAATCTGATCTAAACTAACATAATCTAACCTAACCTAACCTAACGTAAATTGATTATTTTACGAAAATGCGGCCGTAAAATAATACAATTTGTCTGTCGTTTGGAATCTTACGGAAGTTTATAAATTTCCTGAATTTTTTTAGGAAATTTATAAACTTACGGAATGTGTTATTTTCCGGTGACATATACATTACCATCCAAAAGTAGCAACTAGCATGGTCCCCCTTGGCTGGTAGGAGCACCCTTCGCTGCAGGAACCGCAGGCGGGTGATGTCCCCGCGCGCCGTGCCCAGAGCCAGCTCGGAGGGGGCGCGGCGCGAGGGGGGCGCGTAGGCCAGGCACTGGGGGGTAAGTTAGGACTTTAAGAGGGGGAGCATAATTGGGGAAACACCTCCAATTCTACTCCCCCAATTTCTGAAAAGCCCAAGGTCTACTAGCAGGAAGTGTCTTCCAGAACTTGGGAAACAATCAAACACGATCGTCTGTTATTCCACATACATTGCAACAAGAGACTGACCGCAAATATTTTTATGGTTTGTTCTTAACTACCCTCCATTCGTATGTACATAAGACCTGCCAGTCTGATCTTAGAACATACAAGATACATACGATTACGCCCATACTCCCAAATGGGGAAAGCAGAGCACACGAAACGCTGTAGACAAAATCGTGACTATTTCACGCTTCGCAGCCACTTCTAGCGTAATTTTAGGTTTACATACAACATAATAGATGGGACACGTACAATACTGTCAGGTTGCTTGCCTGTTGCCTAATTTTAGGTTAGCAAACAGATGGAAGAGGTTGAATAGTGACTCTATACCAACACCAAAAAAAAACAATTAAAGTAGACAAAATAAATCATGGAATCACCGTAGGTATATGCGGCAGGCCAGTGATGCAGTAAGATGGAGCATGCGCTAGAGTTGCTGCGTCGTAGACCGTCAGGCTGCGGTCTGATGCAGCCAGCAGGAGGCTCTGGACGTCCTGGACACAGAGGTTCCTAAGCT
This sequence comes from Adoxophyes honmai, assembly GCA_005406045.1. Taxonomy (NCBI): domain Eukaryota; kingdom Metazoa; phylum Arthropoda; class Insecta; order Lepidoptera; family Tortricidae; genus Adoxophyes; species Adoxophyes honmai. The sequence continues at coordinate 290,939 of BHDV01028675.1, forward strand.
TCTTTATCAATGTATCACAATAATGCCTACAGTTCCCGGAATCTAACTTGATAACATTTTAAGAAGCTGAAAATCGATCTTTGGAGAAACGATGCGCGGATTTACCCGCACTAGATAAAATCTTGTTACGTCTGTGAGATAAATATTTAACTAGCTGTCCCATCTTCTAGTAGAAGTCGGCAATTGTGTAAACAAAGAACTGTTGAAGTAATCGGTTAACATGGTGGCTTTTATGATCGAAAAGTGTATCTATCAATGGTTCCCGAAGTGGTCCAAGAGAAAAATACAATGGGGGTCCACGCTGGTGTGGGTAAAAATAAGTGCAGTTAGAATTTGGTAGAAATGTAGCAGCAGGGTGTCCACCAAACCAATAAAAATTTTAAAGGTGTCTATGCAAAAAAAAAAGTTTGGTAACCTCTGGTAGATGATCGAAATTGAAATTCCAATGCGCGTGAATACAGAGAAACTAGTTTATGATTGCCAAGTTCTATTCTAAGATGATATGCCTTTCCATTTCGTTATTTTATTTCAGCATCTTTTTGAAATTAATGACCATCAATATCAGATTTTGTTTCTCCGGTCGCTGATGCAAGTGTAGCTACTCACGCTCATATACACAGCGTCGGTGATCCAACAGTTTTTGACGCGTTTGTGTACTCCTGTGCGATCGAAAAAGACCTGGAAAAGATAATAATGCACCCTGTTAATTATGTCAGCTTAACGTGTCTAAGGAAAAATTGAAAGAAAGATGGGAGAACTCCATTGTAAGTTGAGTATTTTTTCAAATTAAGGATGACGTGTCGTATCAGGAAGTGAAAAAGTTTGCATTCAAAAGAGGGGAATGGTGAGTTCTGCACTGAGAAGAATCGTATTCATCAGAGTAAGGTAGGTCTAGGTCTGAATTTCCAAGTTTTTATTTTATTTTAAATAAACGTTAATTTCACAGCATGAATTCACATTTTAATTACTTTTGTAATGTTTTTAGCTTCAATAAGAAGAACAAGATGTAATTTTAACATTTAACAAGTCACAACAGTCCTCAGTATGTGCTTCTACAAAAAATAATTGTGTTGTAAAACTCACTTTAAGTAATAAATAATTGACAACTCTTGTATCTCTTCACTCTCACGTCATCCTTGCAATACGTAACAACTGATAGCCTGAGAATGACAAGGTACAAGTGATCACTTTTATTGGCTGTACCTCATAAGAATGCAGCAATTTCAGGTGCCCGTCGTACAGACCGACCCGACCACCCTTCGTAACCACGGCGTAGCAGAACGACTCCGGTGTCTCTATTGAGACGAATTTCACTATCGTCTCGCGCTGGAGAAAAACCATAACATAACATAAGCATCGCGTCCAATGTCTCTTGCTTGTTGGCTCTCTCTACCTCTGTAGAGAGAGTCAACAAGCAAGAGACAATAGAGCAGGGCTGGCCAACAGGTTAACAGGACTGTTAATCCAGTCGATCGTGGCCAAACGGCGCAACGTAATCACCAACTGCTTTAATAAGCTTGTAATTGGTAGATCGCACAGGGTTTCGTTAGTAAACAGGAGATCTTGGGTCTAGTCAGGTTGGCGACCCCTGCAAGAGAGGGTCATTTGCTTCTGTTCTGGCATACTTCTCTCGCTTCATTCACATTCATCCCTCTAGTTATGCATGCTCCTTGGTCTCGAGTACTTTGAACTTGGCGTCTTTCAGAATATTGCCGATCTATGAAGGTGCCTTCGGTCGACTTGCTCTAACACACTTCCCTTGTAAATTTGCTTGCACGCCACTGTTTCATCCATTCTCATCACTTGCCAAACCTTCCATTCCTTTCTCTATCCTGTTCAATGTTTTGAAATTATACGAATTCGGTCTTGTCACATCCGTAGGCTTAGCACGGCCACACGCTCTAGTCGCGTCGCGCGCGGGACAGTCTACCTGTCACTCTCTGACGTCTCTAGTTATTATCGAACCGCGATTAGAAAGGGATTCGAGAGTACCGTTAGCACAATTGTACTTAATAAATTATTAAATATAATTATAAACCAATATCTTACTAATAATATAAACGTGAAAGTTTGTGAGTATGGATGGATGGATGTATTGATGGATGTTTGTTACTCCTTCACGCAAAAACTACTGAATGGATTTTAATGACACTTTACAATAATGTAGCTTATACATCAGAATAACACATAGGCTACAAATTGTAATGATATTCTGTGAATTATCCAATATACGACGATAATTCTCAAGTAAGTCGGGTAAAATTTGCGAGCTTTGGCGTCCGCTGTCAAAACCGTTGAAGTGGCGCGCATGCGCGGGCAAGCGTGGTGCGCGGCGCGCATGCGCGGGACAGATACGTCACGCGTCGCTGAGTGCGCGACCCGAACGCGGGCAGACGCGTGAGGGCAGACGTCGTTGACGGTTGTGTTTGTTTTGCGAATTTTCAAGGTGCTAGCGATTTGTTAAAAAAGCTGTTATATTTGTCAAATGCGATTCAAAAATTATTTGTGTGATAATTTTAATGCCATATATTCTACGCCACGCAATCCGAAATACTTATTCTGCGCAGACGAAGTCGCGGGTAACAGCTCGTTTAATATATTCGTAAGTGCAGACCCTTATAGATAATAAAATTAATAGCTGAATATGATTTGCATATTTAAACTCTATTCTCGGTAAATACTGTAATTTATTTTAATAAAAAATTGTAATATCATATTATCTGACAAATCTGTCACTAACCACATTATTTCGCTTTATCAAATTGCCGTAGCTATTTAAAAATACATAAATAAAAAAAATATTTAAAATACTTTAAAAACGCTACAGGTTTAAGAAAGTAACTCTATTTGATCTGAAGTATTATCTCTTAATGCTAACGGAAATCAATAGAAAAACGCTACATAATTTGATATTTTTTCCATGCTTTAGAAATTCATTGTACCAAAATAACAATTTACTTTATCTGCATACTCTACCACTGACAATGTCATACCATGCATTTAGTTCAAAAATGACATATGAGCTCAATCCCTTTCTAAACGCGGTGTGATAATACACAGTGACAGGTATAGTCCATCTCGCGCGTATCTCTACTCGCGCCCTGTCGTGCTAAGGCGACTGATTGTTACCTTGCAGTGGGGTAAACATTTGACGCGTCCCTCCTGCAATGGCGTCCAGCGGGCAGGCGCGCCGGCCAGCAAGCTGTCCAGCAGCTGGTGCCACCACACGCGCCCGGCGCCCCACGCGTCCAGCCGCTGGAAGAGCGAGTTGGCGTGCGGCTCGAACTTGTGGCTTCCTGAAATTTGATACATAAACATCATGTACTTCTAAATATACATCACAGGAAACTTTTCAGAGAAAAAAGAGTGGTAAAACAGTAAGTGTCGCCGTAAAAGGGCCACCGGCCACAGACACTAGAAAAGCTACACGCAGCTACAAAAGTAGTTGAAGCGTACGGCAGACACTTGTTTACTTGGTTAGGAAATACATATTTCTTCAAAAGCGTAAGCAAATTTATCCCAATCACGAGCAGCGGAGGTCTACTCCGCAGTTTAAGTATACCTACTCCGACCGCATAAAAGATGACGGCGCAGCTCCTTTAGTTAGGACATTACTGGTGGAAAGACCAAGTGTTACTCTAAACCTAATGCTACAATTGGTAATCAAAGGGTTACCGAAGATTTTGTTGACGGCGGCGACGAACCCCGGCCTGTCGAGACAGCGCGCGGTACGCGGCGCGGGCGCAGTGAACTCGACGCCCTCCCGCGCCGCCGCTGCGCGCATCACCGCCTCCACTCGCCTGGGGACATGAGACGCAAAGATCATAGCATTTTTGAATACTTTTCTGTACAACATACATACATACATCACGACTATATGACTACTACGCGCTCCGTAGACAATTCTAGCTTTTTTTTAGGTTTTAAATTATAAGCCCGTGTGGTGCTGGGTTAGAATAGCACCTCCCTCTTTCTTCCCGTGGGTGTCGTAAAAGGTCGACTCTGGGAAAGGGTTAGTATATTGTAGGCGATGGGCTAGCAACCTGTCACTGCGGTATCACGTTTAACCAACTGATTACCCTGAAATTGCTAAACGTAGCACTGTATTTTTAAATTCATGTGCTCTGCCTACCCCTCTTGGGAATACAGGCGTGAAAGGCCTAAAACTACATTCAAAGTGGCTGCTTAACTAAGCAGAAGAAACATGAAAGCAGATTGAATGCCGATGAGATGCGTTATTTGCGAAATATGAGTTGTATGAAACTTACTAATAAGGTGCGTAATAGCGTGATTAGAGAGAAGTGTGGTCTGAAAGAGGATACTGTAACAAGGATAGATAAATGCACGTTGCGTTGGCTTGACGTGGAGAGAATGGACGAAGCAAGGGTGTATAAACAAATCTACAAGGGAAGTATGTTAGGGTTAGGGCAAGTCGGTCGGTATAACGAGAGTAATGAATGTGAGTGAAGCGAGAGAAGTAGCCTAAAGTAGGTATGCCAGAATGTGAGCGAATGGCGCTCTGTTGTCTCTGCCTACCCCGCAGGGCATCAATAGTGCGTGACGTTTATGTATGTATGTTGGTAAGTTCAGACCATCGAAGATGTGTATGTGCATTTACCTGTAAAGATCTTGGGCCTTGGCTCGGTCATTCGTCTTCTTGAAGGCCCGTCGGAGCTGGCTGAGAGCTGCAGGAGTGAGGGCATCCAGCAGTTGCTGCGACAGGCTGTCTTCCTCATCGTCCCCACTGTGGGAACACTCCATGTTCACGCGGCATAAGGCAATAATAGTTCAATTGTAACCAGTGGCGTAGCTAGGTAACCAAGGGCCCTGGGGCAAATAAAAAAATGGGGCCCCACACCCATGTAAACTGATCATCATTGATTGNCTCGAGGGCCCCGGGGCACTGCCCCGCCTAGCCCCTTGGTAGCTACGCCCCTGATTGTAACCCGATAAATGTTACTGTACGCCATTCGTACGTGGTAATGGTAACGTTTGCTAGCCTGAAAGGTCTAAGATCTACTAATTATTATTGTATTGTGTTTCACAATCCAGGTATTCAAGGTTCAGTCTCGCACACTCTAATATAATTCTCTCTCCAGGCACGGCAGGCAGGCTGCTTAGCACGACAGAAATACGCGCTAGATAGACTATACCTGTTACTGTCTAACTTGGGACTAGTTGGGACGTCAGAAAGTGACAGGTAGACTATCCCGCGCGTGGAACGACTAGCGCATGTTCCTGTGCTAAGCTTATAGGCCTGAGGACTGAAGTCCACAGAGAGGAAGTTGGAAGTTGTATTTGTGCAGCTGAGCTTTTTGCAGCAGGTTGTGTCGTAAGAGGTGACTAAAGATGATTAGGATACATTTTCACTACAAAAATTAAAATAATAATCATTATTTTTTTATTTGGTATACGCCAAAATACATTGATCGTTGTAATTCTGACTAATGAAACTACCTAATATAAGAGTAATAGCTTACCAAAGTAAACTTTCTTCGGAACCACTTTTAAGAGAAAAGCTTTTGTCCAGATCCAAGCCTTCGTCGTTTAAAGATTTCACTGACATTTCGAGTTAGTTGTTTATTTCCATTTTATACCTGTTTATTAGGTCGATAGAGCCCAACAAGATTGTTGCCAAAGTTACTTTGAAATGTTTATAAAAGCGCCATCTGGCGGCGAGTAGCAAAACTATCAACTAAAGAAGGGGATGGAAAGAAATGCACGACTGTGAATTGAAACGTTACTGTTATTAGTTGATAGATGGCGCTAGTAAGCAATTTACTTCAGCTTTATAGGTTTTTTTTATTATGGGCCTGAGACGGGATAAAACATATTTTTTATAATTATGTAAAGAATTGAAGTCGTGAAATGTGACTAAATACTAATTTATCACACCTGTGAGTCAAAATTAGAAATAAGTAGGTTCACCAAAAATACCGGTCTTTCGAGGACACTACTTATTTAATAAAAATATTGCAAAGGTTTATTGACTTATTTATTTTAATTCATTTTTATATTATTTTAACCAAGGTATTTTACGATGTTTGTGAACCACACTAAACAAAAAAATAGGAAGTTTCTTTCAAAACAGACATAAAATGAAACAGCAAGATGAACATTGTCTATTTTATTGTATGTATGTATACTTAGGGCTAAAAATAATTCTAGACGATATATTACATATGCGGGCGAGTGAGATTCTGCAGGCAGAGACAGGCGCAATAATAGCTAGTTTAATTCCAAATTTGCACGAATAACTAGCATTATAAGTTGTACATATCGAATGACAGCGTTTTAAAGTTTTTATCCATCTTAAAACTCGGTTAACATGGTATTTGTATTTAAAAATCAAGTAAAGCAGTTACCAGACAAAAGTATTTGCTAAAATTTTTATCATTAAAAATTGTATATCCTGGATTATAAATGCAGCCCTTCCAAATAATATTGATTTAGAAGTAATAACATTTAACAGCAATTTCAATGAGTTTATTGTACATGTTTGTTATTATAACTAGCTCATACTTGCCGCCTGACGCCTTCGTTTATTATTCTCTCTATTAAGCTAATAATAATCACTCAGTTCTTTACTTACACAAAATATTTTTAAGCATCAAAGAACGTTAGTTTTTTACTGTTTTAGCAAAAAGTTAATCCAGAATGATTAAAATATCGCTTTGGTTCGATTGCTTAAAATAAATGCAAAAATATTTTCACAACATTCATTAAAAATAAAAGTTAAAAAATACTAAAAAAAGGACGGAAGAATCGACAGAAAAGCAAATGCGAACGCTAAGGAAATCAAATAGGAACTATCAACCACTTCAACTAATTTATCAAGAATAAAAAATATACTTTTCAATTCAGTGGCCGCCAGTTTCTCAAAAAATACAAAATTTTGACAATTTCATTCTTAACCCGAAAAATGTTACAACTACACATTTACACGATCAGTATACTTTGGGTTGTTGCCGTATACGAATTACCACAAAATTTATTACGTTAATTGTCCCTGGACAGAGACTAGTCGCTTTTACACTAACCCCGGAAATACTTGGAAAATGCCTGATATATAACGAATAATACGAAACTTTGCTGATACGGGCACTTTGGGACTAGTATTTTCACCAAAAAAAGCAGCGTCCCAAATTACCCGTACCACCAATTTTCACCCCACTCTACAAACTACACTGTATTGGGAATGTCAAATAATAACTACCTACTTTACGTTACAATCTGTAAATACATCGATTACAAGCTAAATAAAACTATTTAATACTTTATAATAAACGTACCTATGCTTAAGAAATAAATACCTTAGTTATATTACTATCATTATTATTTATTATTGTACGACGCGTATACATATTTTTGAGTACAGCTCACTTTTTAATTGTCCCTAAGAACTTGCAGTTTTTGTCACCCTAGTGACAGTTTTTGATCAACCGTATCTTCCCGTATTATTTACTATTTAGGCTGCGGAGATTCGAGAGAGTTTAAAGGAACCAATAGGATCATTTTAAAATAATACAATGCTCTTTAGTGAATGACAAAATACACAAATAAAAACATGTTACTTTTTTACACGGATTACTCGGATATCATAAGCGTAAAGATGGCTGTTAAAATAAAAAAATCAAAGGTCCGACATCTAACATCCGGATGGAGGCTGCCGAGGCTGGTTACGTCAATAAAATTGTAGATAGTAAATTGTGACGACCGGATAGCCCAGCGGTTAGTGAACCTGACTGTGAAGCTTAAGGTCCCGGGTTCGATCCCCAATCGGGGCAGATGTTTGTATGATGAATACGAATATTTGCTTTCGAGTCTTGGATGTTTATCTATATATAAGTAAGTTTATCCGTTGTCTAGTACCCATAACACAGGCATTAAGTTGCCTACTTAGGGACTAGGTGATTGGTGTAAAAAAATTGTCCAGTGATATTAAAAAAAAATGTGCTCGTCAGTGACATCATTAATTTGAAAGTTTTATTTAAGTATTATGTACTCGTAAAAAGATTCGTATACGATATCTTTAATAATTAAGTATGTTTTTCTTTCAAAGACTAAACTTATAGGTTGTCAAAGTTTATGTGTGTCCAATTGTTAATTTTTAATATTTAAAATTTTCGTAAAACATGGAAGATAGTATTTTAAGGTGTCCTATGAAGTAAAACACAGTTGGCGACACTAGTATGTAACATGAAATAATTCAATTGGTTCCTTTCACTCAGTCTTCACTTTGCATCAAATTCTGATAAAAAACTTGTCATTGAAATGACTGTTTTACCGTATAACACATTTTCATCCTTTTATAAGCTTTCGATATAGAAAAAAAACATTCTATCAATTAGAATTCGAAAAATTCAAAAAGTTAGGCCAGTGTAGACACGTGACATGATTATTGTGATTCGTTGCTTGTTGGACGTCTACTTAGTGATTGCTCGGTTCCCCGCGCATGCGGCGACAGCGGCTGTGTATCATAATCATGGCCCTTCCAAACGCCAGTCTAACAATTCTGTCGAACTCAAGTCTTCCTCACGTTGTCTCTACGTTAAGATTAGCAAAATTCTTTGCCAATCGAGCAAAAGCTATAAAAAACACAAGTAAGTCGATGTGCCAGTTATCTGTCTTTAATGCAACAATTAGATTCCCCACGGGTCGAAGTGTGTACATTTGTCTTCACAACTGTTTGAAGGCCATCAGTGGGTCATCAGAGGGTCATCAGATGGTCATCAGAGGGTCGTCAGGATCTCACTGCGGTGACTAGACAAAGCCATAGGTCTGATTAGACTATCTTTCAGCTGTTACTTTCAAACGAAAATAAACCACACTATTGTAATGTTAGGTATATTATGTTTAGTTTTTTAGCGCACATGCATGACTTATCAAAGGTTAATCCCTGATGTCACAGATATAGCGTTTATTTCACAAATTGTATTGATTACAGACGTAGTCCGTCATTATCTCAGATACAGCATCATGTCACGATTGTATTGCTCACAAATATTTCAGATGACACAGGTGTCTTGTTAGGGTTTTTACCAATAAAAGACTAAAAAAAACCTAGTCTCTGATGTTGAAACGTAACATTAATGTCACAATTGCAGTCCAAAAATGTCATAGGCGTAGTTGTAATTGCACAAATGTAGCTACGTCAGTATTCCTCACAGGTTGGGTGTGGGCCATCAGAAGGTCATCAGAATGCCATCAGAGGGCCATCAGAGGACCATCAGAAGATCATCAGTCCATTAGAGGGTCATCAGAGGACCATCAGAGGGCCATCAGAAAGTTTTCAGGGGACATCAGAAGATCATCAGTCCATCATAAAGTCATCAGAGGGTCATCAGATGGTCATGAGAAGGTTAGCAGTCCATCAGAGGGCCATCAGAAGGTCATCAGAGGGTCAATGCCTCACTGCGGTCAGTAGACGGGGCTGTGCGCGTCATAGTTCAGCTGCAAGTATGGCGGGATGGCGGCGGACAGCTCGGAGGCGCGCCGGCGCAGCGCCGCGATGCTGTGGCCTCGCCACACCTCTTCTTCGCCTTCGTTGCCGTTGCCTGGAAGAGATTTTTTTTATATTATGTATGTAGAATTCCTTATAGTACCTATTAAATATGTGAAAGCAGAGAAAAAACAACTTAAAAATACAAAAGCCCAACGTATGCCTTAATTTTTTTATAGAATGAAGTTACGAGAAGTGTGGTCTGAAAGAGGGCATTATAACAAGGATAGAGAAAGGCATGTTGTGTTGGTTTGAGCACGTGGAGAGATTGTATGAATCAAGGGTGTGTAATGTAAACAAATCTACAAGGGAAGTGTGTTAGGATAAGTCGGTCGAGGGCGCCCTCGAATAATGTACTTATATCGACCAGTAGCACTATTGTCTAACGCACCAAAAATCTAAATCATTTTTCATTTTACAGTTTCAGTGTCACTTCGCTTTGAAATGTTTCAATTTCGAAGCTATTTTTAAATGCAACTGTTAAATTAAAATCGATGTAGATTTTTAGTGCGTTAGACAATAGCACTGCAGATCGGCGATGTTCTAAAGAAAGGTCTAATTAGGAGTACCCGAAACATTCGAACGTGTAGGACGAGAGCATTACGTGCGTGACGACAGTGATGAATGTGAGTGAGGCAAGAGAAGTATGCCGGAATAGGAGCAAATGGCCGTCTGTTTTCGCACTTTAGGTACCCTAAAAAGAAAGAAAAGTATGTATGTATGTTACCTGAGGCGGTGGGCGAGCCGTTGTTCCCGCAATGCATGTGCGGGGGCGTGGGCGAGCCCTCCACGGCGCCCTGCTGCCCGATGTTGTTGCAATACGACATCATCGTGTCACCTGGAACGTTCACAATGTCACATTATTGTAACTTTCCATAAAAAAATTACGTATAACACTAGAGCATGTTTGGGGCTCGTCCGTAGTCTTCATCTAAGACCCGTGCAAATAGGCTCCTAAGAGCACCTAGACACATAATTTTCAAATATTTTATACGATTTTCAAGACTTTCAATGAAGAACCTTTAATCTTCGTACTGGATTTCATTAGAATAACTTCAAAAAGGGCAAAGTTTCATAGTAACTAATATTTTACCCCACTCCAAGGTGAATTTTCAAAAACCTATTCTCTGTGCTGCCCTACATAAAAGGAACCCCTGTGTAAAATTTCAAGTTTATAAAAGTTCCCGTTTAGGTCCTGCGTTGATTATCAATCAGTCAGTCAGTCTGCTTTTCCTTTTTAAAATAGTATAGACAGATTATTAAAAAACCGAATTGGCCTGAACATAAGCTAAACGCGATATAAAGACAAAGTTTTATTTTACAAAAGCGAGTCTCACAGTAATATTTTTAAAACACCCGTGACTCCTGAATGCTAGGATACGAGTATCACAGCTAAGCACTCACCGAGCGAGTTGAGCGGGTAATGCCCCTGGTAGGGCTGGCTGCTGGCGACGGAGGAGATGGGCAGCGAGGGGTTCAGCTCCGAGGAGAGCTGCGGCAGTGCGCCCACGCCGGCGCCGAAGCCGCCCATCGACACCCCGCCTTGCGAGAGCTGGCCAAGACCTGGAGAACATGGAAGGGTAATTTTTGATCAGAAAGAGAATATGGAAGGACAATTTGAGTCCATACCAGGGTATCTAACACCCACAGAATATATGTATTAAGGCGTCAAACACAAATGGCTATTTCTACCAGTATTCCATCTATCTCTTGTAAATTAAACTGTCGATGGATTGAATATTGAGACGTAGATTATAATCCAAGAACCTCGTGTGACTGTTTAACTGCTGCGGGATAAGGTAGCGTGTAATGGCGATGATATTGCCCGCCGCTTCTGCACCATAGCCTCCTGAGACCCGACGTCAAATTATGTGTAGTTCAAAACTGACTCTTAATGTTAAGATATAAAATGACTTAAATTTTAAGTACTAAATATATGACATTGGGTCTCAGGAGGATATAATAGGTTATAATACTACGTCTTTTCCCCACAAACCGAGCGTCTCGACACCAAATATAATATTGGGTGCCCAGACACTCGTGTTGTTAATCTCTCTGGTTGTGTCAGTACACTCACCAGCAGGCATAGCCCAGGGCCGGTCCCCGAACACTCCGGGTCCACACACGTCTCCCCCAAAAGGCGGCAGCCCGTGCGAGGGCAGCAGCGAGCCAGGCGATCTGAACACGTTGGTGCTTTTCTTGCGCTTCTTCCATTTCGCTCGACGGTTCTGGAACCACACCTACAAAGAGAAAGCTGGTGAGTAAAAGGGCTATTTCATCATAGTTGCTCGTCAATGGTGTTATTACAAGCGCGTATCCTATAGGACAGAGCCCTAAATAGTAACCGCGGGAGTAATCTTTACACCCCAAGGGAGTTATAGCTTTAGTTTTAAATTTGCGAAAGTTTGTACAGGAACGTTAGTTTAGACTAAAACAGTTACAAGTTTAAAATAAAAAATCAACTATTAAAACTTAAGTAGGTATAGGGCAATTTACAAATTCAAAATTATATTCATGCATGAAACTTTATAACTTTAATACTTTGGATGTATGTCAACGCGTTTTTCAATATGCATTTTTTGTAAATTTGTTTGAACCTTTTTGGCAGAATCTGGCTGAATGACCATTCGAATTCTGTACGAATCATAGTTCTTGTCTGTGGTGTATGATTTAAAAAGATACAATAGACCTAAACGCACTGACAGCGCAAGCAGAACGGCGCGGCGCGGTGACGTGACATCGTGTATTTTTACAATTTTTATATTTTCCTCGCAAATGTGATGAAAATCATTATGTGTAATACGGGCAGTAAAGGAATTACAAACTCGAGTCATAAAAACCTTCCGCCTGCAGCGTCAGGCTTCTAACAGACTTTCGTTAGTAATAGCCGCTTTACGGCCCTTATTTCACAATGTACTATTGTCTAAGGCAAGGGGTTGTTGTCGGTGTTTGCGCCAGATCCAAAGGGCCTAAAAAGCTCATCGTGAAGTTGAACGAGTGTTGAACTTCGCCGGAGAGTGCCGAGAAACTTCGCGCGTAGTGTGGAGAAGGCATTACACTACTGAGTTCACCTAATTCCATGTGGTGTCGGGTTTAGAATAACACCTCTCCATTTCTTCGGCATAAAAGTGTACATCCTGAGTGGTGTCGGGATAGAAGAACACCATTCCATTTTCTCAGTAGATGTCCAATAGACCACTCAAGATTTACACTGTTACGGTGTTTAAAAAATGTTTGGTTTTAGCATGTGGAGAGAATGGGTAGAGGATGGCTATTTAAACAAATTTACAAGCGAAGTGTGTTAGTGCAAGTCGGTCGAGGGCGCCCTCGAAGAACGTATTTCGATGTTCTAAAGAAAGGCCCAATTAGGAGTTCCCGAAAATATGTTTACCAACACTACAATCTCCCTTCTAATAACCCGTCGTTCCGAGTCCATAGTAAAGCAGCGACCAGCGATTCTCCCGCCAGTGGAGACAGTTCCTTAGATAGTCGATTTTTATGTCGGAACTTACTATAAATAGGGTTTTCAAATAAAGGCGGAGGAGATAAATGCAAGCCATAATTCGCGGCCCCGCAGCGGGTCGCAAATTGCTTTGTTTTCTGCCCAATTTTTACTTAACTTGTGCCATTTTCCATGGATAATAAGAGATCCAAAGTGAAAATTGTAAGACACTAGGTAAGTGTATAATTAAAAACGATGCTACTTTTTTTGTTGTTAAATTTAATAAGTAATTTAAAACTTTTGATTTTTTGGTTTAAAATTACACTTCTTCATTTCATCCGTAGACATCATAAAAGACTTTGAACTTAAATAAACCTATCACTATTATACTATTTTTTATTAAAAAAAGTAAACATTACTGTCGAGTGAATTTTTGTTGATAAAAACAACGCATCTATCAATAAAGAATATACATTACAGAACTAATAAATTGTGGTATTTATTCACTAAATGAGTACAATTCAAAACGATTTTGTGTGTTTTTTAATATTTTAAAAACGTTTGATCTTTTGGTTTAAACTTACACTTCTTCATTTCATCCGTAGACATCATAAGAAGCGACTGTGGAGATAAATAAATTACTTACAACGAATACTTCTTTTACTTCACCATAAACCTATAGTTGAGCCAAAAGTGCTACGTTTTTTGAAATAGAAACCAGTGAGATGACATCCGAAAATGTACAAAAAGTAGCTAATACTTTAAAGCTAGTTCGTTTAATCCCTGTCGTTTAAAAAGGAGCAAAAGCAGAGCTTCGGTGCTACCCCCACCCGGGGGGGGAGTCATTTGGCAAGTGTCGGACGCAGCCACTTCTTTATTTAGCATGTTTCTGTCGAGGTTCCCATTTAACTAGGCTATGTATTTCGTTGAATTTTGTTTTCATTGCAAATAACTTTTTTTACTGGTGAAATTAAACGTACACTCAAGTCTTTACGGTACGGTTAGACGCGCACACAACTACCGCTACCGTGGCGCGTTGCCCCCGATGATGGGGCACGAATTAGCTCGAAACATGTCGAACTAATGTTGTTAGGGTTCCGTAACCAAATGGCAAAAAAACGGAACCCTTATAGATTCGTCATGTCTGTCTGTCTGTCTGTCTGTCTGTCTGTCCGTCCGTCCGTATGTCACAGCCACTTTTTTCCGAAACTATGAGAACTAAACTAATAAAACTTGGTGAGTAGATGTGTTCTGTGAACCGAAACTGTGTGATTGTGACACAAAATTAAAAAGAAAGCAATAATTTTTTAGGGTTCCCCATACATGGAACTGAAAGTCAAAACTTCTAAAATAAAAGAGTGATAAATCTAAAAAATATATATGATGTACATTACCATAAAAACTATCAACGAAAATTGGTTTGAACAAAATCTACCAAGTAATTTTTTATTTATTAAATAAAGTTAAAATTTATCATTAGTTCGAAAATCTGTCACTAGATGGCGTTGTAATCGGTTTGTACGGAACCCTCAGTACGGGAGTCCGACTCGCACTTGGCCGGTTTTAAACTTCTGCCTGTTTGTGGCGTCGCAGGTTTTAAGTGGAAGGACGGATTCCGGTTTTTTTTTTAAGTGCGAGCTTTAACATTGCTAGGCTGCAACGAAACTGGGCTCTTATTTTTTTACTTCCATGGATGTGGTAAGAGGCAACCAATTACGTAGGTTAAGATTTATTTATTTATTTATTCATTTAATTGTATAATTACACGGCATTACAGTGTTGAACCAATACACCGAGCAATACAAAAATTATAAACTAAATACAAAGATTACATGACCTAAAAATACTAGATTCTCTACCATCTATCAACTCGCAGAATCTCAAGCATACTGAGCACACAGCCGGCCATCGCCACGCAAACAGATCACACTCAGGTGCTGATGCCAGCAGCGCGTTCAGCAGCGTCAGCGCGCGCGGCAGCGGGGAGTTCCTGCGCGCCACGGTGCGCGTCGCGGATATGCTTTGGGCTAGTAATTTGTCTCATCTATTTTATGCAACTTAACAAGTTACGCTAAAAGTGGTTACAAACTGTAAAATAGTCACATATTTGTTTATGTAGGCTTCGTGTGCTCAGCCTACCCCATTAAAGAACACAGCCGATACATATTCCGATTTAAAATCCGTGACGATTTAGAAATTAAAAAAGAAAGTGTCGGGGCATCGACTTAGTTCGACAAAGTTGCACTTTATTAAACATCCCACTGACATTATCACTGATCCCTCTGACAAATGGTCCGGGATTACGGGAAATCGGCCGTCATTCCGGGATTCCCGGGATATTGATTCCCGTCCCGCGGGACTAGGTTTTGGACAAAAATAGAAAACTGACCGTCGATTCTT
Source organism: Adoxophyes honmai (assembly GCA_005406045.1). Classification (NCBI taxonomy): domain Eukaryota; kingdom Metazoa; phylum Arthropoda; class Insecta; order Lepidoptera; family Tortricidae; genus Adoxophyes; species Adoxophyes honmai. Next base: position 306,283 of record BHDV01028675.1, read on the forward strand.
CACGTAGGGTTAGGTTGATGGATGGTTGGGCGACCGGTTAGGTAATGTAGACTGACCCCGGGTATCTTTAACCCTCTACGTACAAAACCCTGTGTGGAGTCCTTTAGAACATCATCTCTCTGTTTTTTCCGAGGATGTAGTAGGTTTAGGTATGCTTCAGGCGACAGGCTAGCAACCTGTCACTACTATGTACCTCTTCTATCTGTTTTTAAACCGAAAATTGTGCTGGAAGTGGCTGCAAAGCGTGAAAAAATCGGTTTTGTCTAAGTCACTCTTTGTGTGCTCTGCTTACCCTGTTTGGGAACACACAGCCGTGGCTGAAAGTACGTTTAAAAAGTTGGAATAACACCTTTCCATTTCTTACATGGATTCTTTAGGTGATAGGACAGCAATCTTTCATCAATATTTCATACATACATACACACATAACGTCACGCCTCTTTCCCACAGGGGTAGGCACAGACTACTTTGTTCCACTTGCTACGATCCTGACATACCTCTTTTGCTTCATCCACGCTCATTAGTTAGCCTAAAATTATGCTAAAAGCGGCGAAGTGCGAAATAGTCATGATTTTGACTATGCAGCGTTTCGTGTGCTCTGCTTACACCGTTTGGAAACACGCATGATTGGATATTAGGACTCGTGGTCCGTACCTTGATGATTTTAGATATTTTTTTATATTAGGCTATACTGTGCGCTCCGCAAGTGGGCCCGTGTGGTGTCGAGTTTAGAATAACACCTCTCCATTTCTTCCATGGATGTCGTAAGAGGCGACTGAGGACATAGATTAAGGTATACTTTAGGCGACAGGCTAGCAACCTATCACTATTGTACCTGCCACCTCAAAACCTAAAAAATATAATGCTAGAAAATGGCCGCAAAACGTGAAATAGTCATCGTTTTGTTTATGTAGCGTCTTGTGTGCTCCGCCTACCCCGTTTGGGAATACAGGCGTACAAACATTTATTTATTTATTTATTTAAACATACATATATACAATCACGCCCGTATTCATACTACACGGAACAAAAAACAATCAAAAAATATAAAAATATATCATCCTAATTAACCCGTTAGTTAGATTATGAACAGTGATCGGATCTAGGATGCAATTTGGGGTGAACGACCTTAAATATTATGTTTATCGTGGATGTGCCTCGGGATTTCCCGGGATTTTGGATAGCGGCCTAAAATTAAAAAAAAGCGTCATTTAATATTTGCACACTTAAAGAACACTAGAATTGTCTAAATAATGGATATTTGTAAAGAAATTATTATTATTTGTCGATAATGTTGAGAATTTGATATGCAGGGCTCAATTTGAATGACAATATCAGTCAAGACATTATCTACTGCTTATTTCAAGTGGTCATTTCATTTAATAAAAGAGGTTGATCATGGGTAATTGTTTACTTTTTGTAATGATAATAAAATATTATAAAAGTCGCGGGGTTGTAAGTCATATCCATCTTAATATTATGGACCTAAAGCCCGCGAAATTGCATCCTAGATACGATTACTGATTATGAAAAAAATAAGATATGTGTTTTTTGATTTTTGAAACAATTAAATATCGACAAAGGTATAGATCATTAAACTTCCGGAGAGGGGGCTTGTGACGTCACGCTTTAGTAAAATTGCACCAACCAGTGACGTCATTCGCAACTTCAGAGCGCAGTAGCCTCGTCATTTCTTGCTAGTCAAAAAAAAAAATGTGTAGGCACAGTACTTTTTGGTAATGTATCTGACAAACTAAATAGTTTTTTTAGTCATCTACCCAATTCAACAGACGGAGTTAAATGCAACAGTTATACGTTCATTTTGAGTTATGGAAAAATATTTCGATATCTCGATGTGAACCCATTACCCCGAGGTGGCAACTGTTAGTGGCTGCTGTACTGTTGGCCCTCGCCATTAGCACGGGTGTGGTATGTGTGGGCCGAGGCATGAGCGGCAGCGGGCGCGGAAGCGGAAGGCGTTTGAAGTTATTGATTGATTCATGGTGTAGGTTTATGTTTTAAAGAAGCGTCTTAACTAATTTAGTAAAAAACATACATACGTACAATCACGATTTTGTTATCAAATGGGTTAGGCAGAGCACACGAAACGAGACATAGATAAAAACCATTACGTCTATTTCAGGCTTCGTAGCCACGTGCATTTTAGGTTTGAAAACAGATGGTAGATAGGGCAGGACAGCTTGCTAGCCTGTCGCCGGAAGCGTACCTTAACCTATTTTCTTAGTCGTCTCTTACGACATCCATGGAGGAAATGGAGAGGTATTTTTCTATACCCACCGCGAAGGATTTCATAAAAGCAATGATAAACATAGTCATATGAGAGAGAAGTGTGAATTTTTATGTGGTGCCATCTGAAACTCCGTGGTGATCCATTGATTGAAAGCGTTTTCGTGTGCAACCACACTTTTGCTTACGATCTGGTTTAAAAAAAAATGTAAGAAACGGATAATTGAAAGCACAAAGGATTTTATATCACTGTAACGGTTAACTTGGAAATTGGTCATTTACTAATCGATGGCTTTAGCTTCAATGACGGTGTGGCTTTAATTTTGAAATATTTAAATACTTTAGTAAGCATGTTCTGGTAAAATTTTACTGTCTTAACAAAATACTACCTCCATTTCTTCCATAGATGTCGTAAGAGGCGATCAAAAAAATAGGTTTGGTATGATTTAAGACTGATTTAGGTTAGAATAGCACCTCCCCCTTTCTTCCCATGGGTAACGTAAGAGTCGACTCTAGGAAAGGGTTAGTGTATTGTGGGCGATGGGCTAGCAACCTGTCACTGCAATATCACGTTTAACCATCTGGTTACCCTGAAATTACTGAGCGTGGCACTGGATTTGTAAATTCATGTGCTCTGCCTACCCCTCTTGGGAATACAGGCGTGAGAATATGTGTGTGTGTGTGATTTAGGACTTTCGGAGAATGGCACCGACAGGATATTCCGCTATCGCTTATGACTTACACCGCTGCGCGCGCGCACGACGCGCAAACAGCGCTCGCTAACTGCGCGCGCACGGCGGGACGCGCGTGAGCCGACCATTACGCGGAGGGAGCGTTTCCAAAACTACAGGTTCACGCTAAATGTTTTAACCTAAATAACCTAGTTCGACGGTTAAGATCACGCAATTGGAGTAGGAACGGTACAGAGACAAAACGATGACTAAAGTAAATGTACTAATACTCGACGCCTCAACGCCCAATAGATGACACCCATCTGTCACCTGTCTTATCATGACATAAGGTTGCTAGTGCCAAGTATTGGGTCAGTGTCGAGCACAGGGACTTTTACCTTACAGAAAAATTAGACAGTTGTAACGCGGGAACAATCGCCTCGAAAGGCCCATTTCACGGTACTCTAAAAACCAAAAACAAATCATCCCAAAGCCTAATCTTCGCGTCCATAACTCCGTGCTTGGTGGCTGTAGGCACGCGGCGCGCGTGGCAGCCGTAAATATCAATATAAGAGCTTACGCCGCTTACTGCGCTGCCGCGGGGATGCTGTAAAAATATTAAGTTGTATCGTGTTTATGCGAAAAGGATCGCTAGTAATATTAGATCCTGCCTTACCCGTGACTGGCTGTAGTAAGAAGCCATAGAGGACAGACCCCGTAGAGTACTAATGTCATCACAGACTTACATTGAAAACTTCGCGTGCCAAAAGAGAGCCAAAAGGGAGAGCAATGCTCTTCCTTTGAGGCGATTTCATTTAGTTTTCTACTACTTGGATTAGGTTTAACTGCCTAGAGACAGGACAACTTGAATAAGGCGGCGTCACTTTTGAATCGGTTTCACTCGGACTATCAATTCCCATCACTAAAGCGCTCATGTGACGTTACCGTAGGTAGAGAAAAAGTGGCACGCTTGGCTTTCATACAAATGCAGGAATACGCGGTTTCTATTTCGATATAATTCTGTGAATGCCATTTTGGTTGTTTGGAGATGATTCCGCCAAACAATTGAAGCGATCGCTGTGCTCTTATCGGCCGGCCCAAGATCGCGCGTAACGCTTACTAGTGCCTTTTTCTCTACGGTTATTAGCTCTTTACAGTTTCTGTGAATGACGGTGACGTTAGTTAGTGGCAAACAACTAATCTTTTGCGGGCCTGGGTGGCCAACATTGTTTCTCTACAGGGTCTGTCCTCTATGTATAGAGATATCCACAGCGATTCTGTTGTATGTTTGTTACAGCAAAAACTTTGCTGAGATTTGATTTGCAGGAAGCTGATAGATATATACACGCCTGTACACCAAAATAGGGTAGACAGAGCACACGAAACGCTACATAGACGAAACCATGACTACTTCATGTTCCGTGGCCACTTCTAGCATATTCTTTTCTTCAGGCTTACAGTTGGCTGATATTGACAGGTTGCTCAGGGTGTTAGACTGAAATATATAATTTTATTTTTGCTGAAACATTCTGAGCTATTTTTTCTCATTTTCCCCATTTGTTACAGTAACATCTTATCAAATTGCCATCCTACAATATTATTTTATTTTTATTAAAGCTATGAAAACCCATTACGTTTTTCCAATGGCCGTCCTAATGTATGTTTAAGCGCTAGGTACGTATTACGTAAGCAGTCGACATAATGCCGAGTTTTATCGAGGGGGCGTGGCTAGCCACGCCCGGACATTGGTGCTTAAACTTTTCTTTTTACATACTTTTGCACTGTTGAGAAAGAATGTCGGCTTAATATTATGAATTTTTAAAACAATATTTGCAGGGGAGTTTTTTTCGTGAGTTAGTCATGCAAATTAGTTTTCTGGTTTTTCGTGGTTAAATTTCAGGTGTGGTGATTCCTGTGTGGTGACGGGATAGAATAGCACTTGTCCATTTCTTCCGTGGATGCCGAAAGAGGCGACTAAGAAAATAGGTCTAGGTATGCTTTAGGCGACAGGCTAGCAACTCGTCACTGTTATACTAGCTCTTCCATCTGATTTCAAACCTAAAATTATGCTAGTAAAGGCTGCAAAGCGTGAAATAAGTAGTTATACTTAAGGTTTTGTCTATGTCACGTTTCATGTGCTCTGCCTACCCCATTTGGGAACATAGGCGTGATTTTATGTATGTATGTAAAAATAATGTTCTAGTTAGTTCACTGTCCTGCGCATCCTTGCGTCTCTCTTTTTTTTAAACACATTAATAACGTCAAAGGAAAATAAAATTCTGTCAATTCCGTTTAGTATCGGGTTTAGAATTGTTATTTCATTTCTTCCTATTGATGTCGTAAGAAGCGACTAAGGATAAAAGTTAATGCAGAGGTATGTTATAGGCAACAAGAAGCAACCTGTCGCTATAGTTTCTCTTAACTGACCACCTAAAAATTATGCAAGAGGTTTTAAAGCGTGAAATAGTCATAGATTTGTCCATGTAGCGTTTGTGCGCTCTGCCTACTTTATTTAGGAATAGGTACAGTCGTGACGAATATGTACGTGTATATTTTCTTCAGTTTTAGTTGAAAAAAGTCGTGTTATAAAGTTATAACTGTTGTAAGTTTCACATTAATTTCTCTCGCACATGCTTCACCACTTTTGTTGCAATTTTTAATACGAGGACCAGTTTTCTTACGGAGGTTTGTAACTATATCGAACGATATCTGAAATACAGGATGGTTGAAAATTTGCCGTAAATATTTTAACCAGTGGTCGGGTATGGGTAAATATTCGAGCGTTTGAACCGCTGTCGCTATTCTCAACACTATTTTTATCAGATTCTTTAAGAAACGTGTACATAATAGTCTAGTGTGTACCTATCTATAAGGCACAGATACTATATTACACACTTATTGTACCAATTTCTTAAGAAATCTGATTAAAAAAGTGTTGAGAATAATGACAGCGGTTCAAACGCCCAAATATTTACCCATATACCCGACCACTGGTTAAAATATTTCAACTTTTTTCCCAGAATTGTCATGTAAAAAAATAAAATCTAAAAATGTTGCCCAGTTTTTTGTACTCCGGCTCTGAGTTAACCGCGTAGTATCGCAAAGTCGAACAATTCCATGTGCATAAGCACCGGCCAACAGAGCGTCTAGTGCAAGGCTGGCCAATAGATTTTCCAGGCGAGCAAAATTTTTAAGACTGTGGCGACGGCGGGCCACAATGATTTTTCATGACGAGCAATCAGGTGTAAGCGCTGCCATCGCGCGCTGTCAGCTTGCCGGCTGCACTTGCCAAATGCACTGGGCGGGCCAACTCAAATGCCTGGCGGGCCACTTGGTGGCCCGCGGGCCTAGGTTTGGCCAGCCTTGGTCTAGTGTATTGAAAACGATGATGGACTCGATAACGATTTCGTTTGCGAGTTATCGCAAAATTGTATAGAAATTGGGACAGCGCCGCTAGCGGAACGTTTGCACAACTGCCGCCGTCGACACGTCTCCATACAATTCCGCGTTAATTCGTAATCGAAATCGTTATCGAGTCCATCCTCGTTTTCAATACATTAGAGGCTCAGGACTTGCGTACCGGGCGTAAGGTGGGTATAACACAGGGCCTTGAACTGAAAAGCTATGAAACATTTGTCTTCCTCAAGGTCAATACTGAAACCATTGAGGAACCATTTTACAGGGATTTTCAGACGCGTATACTGAATCAATGGTTAAAATATTTACGGTCAATTGCCGGACATCCTGTATAGTTTTTAATATATTGAAGTTTGAAACTAAAATACCGTGAGATTTTCACATTTTAAAAAAGTCTGGTTATCTAAAAACTATTAATTAGTACAACTAAGGAATCGTTTTAAATAACGTAACAAAAGTTGAATTTGTGGTTCTAGCTAAACTTGACTTTAAGCATCATAAAGAGCATCACTTTTATCTAATAACAATCACATCATGCCGCACATAGAGATAGACACACAAAAATATTAATACAGCTAAACATCCCTCTTTTTAGTTGAGCGTTAAAAATCAATGCATAACTCGTGGACAAAACAAAAGCAGTTCACTAGCGTTCTAAAAAGTTAAATCCGACGATGTTCCTCCAAATTAGATTGTCGGCAAAGTTAAATTACGTTACGCGAAAAGAAAGCGGCTGGATGCTCGGCAAAGTTTGAGAACCGCTGAGCTTCCGACTCGCCGAACCGGCGGAAACTCTAGGGATGCGCTTAATTCGTTTTTTAAGTATTTTCGATAACTCAAAAAATATACACATACCTATATCATGCCGGTTTTCTTGAATGGAGTAGGTAAAGCACAAACACATAGTCAAATCCATTTATTTCTATTTCACATTTCGGAGCCAATTCTAGCACGATTTTTAGGTTTTAAGTTTAACGGTACTATGATGACAGGTTGTTAGCCTGTCCCGTAAAATATACCTTATCCTATATCCTCAGTCGCGAGAGGTGTTATTCTGAATCTGAGACCAAATATCCTACTAATATAAGAGTATGGATGTTTGGATGTTTTGATGTTTGGATGTTTGAATGTTTGGATGTTTGAATGTTTGGATGTTTGAATGTTTGGATGTTTGGATGTTTGGATGTTTGGATGTTTGGATGTTTGGATGTTTGGATGTTTGGATGTTTAGGATGTTTGGATGTTTGGATCTTTGGATCTTTGGATGTTTGGATGTTTGGATGTTTGGATGTTTGGATATTTGAATGTTTGGATGTTTGTTACTCTTTAACGCAAAAACTACTGAATGAATTGAAAGAAACTTTTCAGGAATGTAGCATGATTTGTTTTAATTTTCCAAAATATGAGGATAAGTGTCAAGAAAGTAGGAAAAATTCTACCATTTGCTGACTAATCTGGCGGGCTCTTCTTACTATCGTATTAAATAAAATTATAAATGTGAAAGTTTGTGAGTAAGGATGTTTAGATCTCTTACAGCCAAAACTAAATAATTCGGAAATTTTCTCAGTAAAAACCTAGTAAAACATGAATGCAGAACTGAGACATCGCTGCCAGCGGAGCGTTTGCACAACTGCCGTGGTCGACACGTCTCCATACCATTCCGCGTAAATTCGTAAAAAAATCGTTATCCAATTCAACATCGTTGAACACACTAGACGTTCAGACGTTGAGTCGTTCTATCGATATCGCTTTACCCTGTCCCTAGAGCCAACGCGCGTGCGTGTGTGTATCGAGCGGGAGGTTATGTGCTATTAGAATAAACGCCTATCGCGTTTTACAGTTATTTGGAAAGGGCGATTTTATTGTGTCTGCCTACGGGATTGGGAAGATTATCCGTTTTGTTTTGATGGTAAAGTTAAATATTAAAAATAAAATCTTACGTTTGTGTAAAGAGACTGGGACTTTTGGGCCAAGTTGTAATAACTTGAAATATAGTCTAAAAACACTAATATTCTGTCTGTGTAGTGTTGTTTTATCGCAATCCTACGAGATCTATGTATTTATCCGGGATAATAAATAATCTATGTGTTACTAAGGCATTAGCTATCTACTTAATTTTATAAAAACAAGTAAAGCCATTTGGGCGTAAAGAAGTAAAAACATACACATTTATAATTTTAGTATGATTAGCTATGAAATTTAGTATCAATTGGATCCAAAATATTGAATTTTAAATTCAACATCTTGTTTGTTTATGTTTATTTAATCATCTCTTACAATTTTCGGCTTACATAAATTTGTAGTTGGTGTCACTTAGTGTGTAACTGTGAGAGTGTGTAACTTAGTATCTTAATATATTGTTTTGTTTGATAGAGTTTGTATCTCAAAATAAAATTGATCCAATTCTATAAAACATAGCTACATAGCCGTCGTGTGCGGTGCGCCATGTCGGGTTTAGAATAACATCTCCCCTTTTCTTCCGTGGATATCATAAGAGGCGACTAAGGAAATATTTTAGTATTTTAGATGACAGGCTAGCAACCTGTAACTGTTAATGTAAATCCATAAGTGGCTACCGAACGTAAAGTTATATTTTTGTCTATGTGTAAGTATTTCTTGTGCTCTACCTTTTGGGAATACAAGAGTGTTGCATGTAAGTATGTAACCACAAAACACTAAAAATAAAATAACAGCTCCATCGGTTTAAAAACTTTAATGCCATGAACATACGCAAAAACACATTATACCTTACTTATATCACCATTCCTTTTGGGGGTCAATTCTAATACCAAACAGGAAGTAGGAAGTTTCAACCGGATGTGGCATGAATATTTTCAAAGCCTCGATAAATAGTCGCTCACGATCACAGGCGGCCATCTTGGCGTTGACTCACAAAATGGCCGATCACGATTCTACTTTTAAATTGAAGACGTTGCTTAACGAATGGAGTCATGAAATCTTGCGTTGTAAAGTAGCTATTCTGTGATGAAATAACGTCAAATACATTTTGACACACATAACATACATCGCGCATGTATTCCCTGATGGAGTAGGCAAAGTACACAAAAAGCTATAATGATGTTCGTAGCCACTTCTAGTATATTTTTTAGGTGTTGAATTAGTAGGTTGCTAGCCTGTCGCCTAATTATACTTTAACTTACTTAATTAATCGCCTCTTACGACACCCAAGAAAGAAATGGAGAGGTGTTATTCTAAATCCGACACCACACAGAAATTTGTGCATAGTCACAAAAAGAGAATCTTACTACAATACATACATACATACATATTCTCACGCCTGTATTCCCAAGAGGGGTAGGCAGAGCACATGAATTCAAAAATCCAGTGCCACGTTTAGCAATTTCAGGGTAACCAGATGGTTAAACGTGATATTGCAGTGACAGGTTGCTAGCCCATCGCCCACAATACACTAACCCTTTCCCAGAGTCGACTCTTACGACACCCACGGGAAGAAAGGGGGAGGTGCTATTCTAACCCGGCACCACACGGGGCACAACATTTATTGTTGGCTATAATAAACCCTTAACTTTTCTTGTCCACAGAAGACGCGAACTAACATTAATTTGTGACCTTTATCACTGGCATAGTCTCCTACCCAAACATATCTATTACCAAGCTGTGGATTCTCCTTCATTAATCAAGCCGAGATCTCCCTTGATCGAGATGATCACCGATCGCTCGACATATTTCACGGGAATTGATATTTATTGTCGACGACGCCTCTGCGATTTGCGAGCTTGCGATTTGAGAATAGGGGGCTGATTTGAATTCATGAATTTTTGCTATAAACTTTGGTAGTTTTTGCTCTCTTCATACGTGCGAAATCGTTGTAGGCGCACGAAACGTTCCATAGATAACTGGCTAATTCAGGTTTCATAGCCACTTTTAGTATAATTTTAGGTGGAAACATTGATGTTAGAAGTATAATAGTGACAGGTCGCTAGCCTGTTGCTTAATGGTAGGCGTCCACAGGTCCGCATCGCACGCATCGGACGCATCGCATTCTGTCAGATATATGGCGAAATGCGAAGCGTACGATGCGGACAGGTGGACGCACTTGTATGAGTTTCTATACAAAGAATACTAAAATCCGTTGCGTGCGATACGTCCGATGCGTACGATACCGACAAGTGGACGCTTAGCATAAAGCGTAGCTAAACAATTATACAGGATATATAAGTCATGATCAGAAACATGTGTTGCCTACGTAGCATTTCAAGGCAAATTCATTACAATAATTCTAGAAGAAAACAAGTGAACTTTAAAGATAAACGTGGCGTAATGTTATGTATGACTTTTGAATTTGTCTTACTGTCTTACCGGCTAGTAAAAAGATATTGAATGTGTAATCTTATTGTACTACGGGTCTATGGCCATTGATTAATATAGCAAAAAAGGTGACCAAGAAACTCTATATTTTTTCCCCCTTTTTTAACCGATTAATAAACGACATTCACATTTTTTGCTGTTATTACGTTCACAACAACAACACAAGGAAAACATATTATTGTTTCTATACATGACTTCGGTTTCATTTCAAATTCCTTACTCGTCTCTTACGACATCCATGGAATAAATGTAAAGGAGTCATTTACAAAAGTTTTCGTTCAAAATTCCTCTTTCGACAAATCTTTCCCTCCGACCCAAAAGTCGAACAATGGAAGTATAATATCAAGTAAATGAAAATGAAATTTAAATTTAAATTGGACTCACAAAGGCAGTGACAATTTAATGAATGCTTTCAATTTGAGCGCCGTTTGAGAAGTTTTGGGCTTTCGCAAAGCTCCGGCTTTGGCGGGAGCTTTGTAGATGTTATGTCTGTCTATGGCTGCAGGTAGGTAGGTACAGTTATCCATGGAATAGGTTTAAGAGCTAGCCAAATTCTGTATACTTTGCCGTACAATGCTTTCGCCATCATGGTACTTAGGCTTAGTTACGCGCTGCATAATCTAAAATTAACATTTTATTCCAGCCAGTAGGCCATAAGGGGCTCTTTTGCACATCTTTTAGTTGAATCTACCAACACTGCAGAAAGACCATGATAGCCAAGAATGCGTTGCAACTTGGCATAGGTTTATATATTAATAAAAATAAAAATAAAACATTTTAACCACAACATAGATTACACGCGTAAATAAACCTTGCTAAGTATTACCAATAAGGGTCGATTGAACCAAACGATAATGTGATTTACTTTTGGATTATTACCCTCTTGTTGCATATGAAAATTTTATTTACTCGCGAATAAAAAAATACTTATTCCAAGACAAAATGTTACTCTCCTTTGGTTAAATCGGCATATTTACTTCGGCAACTCGAGAATTAATCAAATATTGCAAGAAAATTAATTGAATCACACATAGATATTATAGTTTTTGAACAAAATGGACAAATAAATTAATTTTATGGAAATTATTTAAATAGAAATAAGTCAAAAAATCTGAGGTGACTTCGTGATTTTTATCTGCAGAGGGAATTATTTGATATCATGTTTCGGACAAACAAAATTTATGCTTTATTATTCAGTCCAGCAAAGTAAAATCGACTAAAAAGTCAAAGAACTAGCTTTTATTTTATTTTTAAGTATTGAGCAAAAAATAATAGGTTGAGGTACATGCTTTAGGCGATTGGTTGGCAACCAGTCACTGTTATCTTTCTCATCCTCTTACCCAGCTCAAAAATTGCTAAAATGGCTATGCAACGTACCACGATTTTGTCTATCATGTGGTTTGCATACGCTTTTTGGGAATACAGTCAAGTTTATGTACTCTTTTTATCATATTCTCTTCCTCCTGCAGAAACTATGTTTAAGTTACCAGACAATCCGTTGCAAAAACTACACCCGCACCCCTAAAACGGTGTTAATAGACTGGAAACATTGTCGTAGCGGCACGCGTCGGCTAACGTCGGCAGTCATCGGATTACCAGTGTGTCTAATTGACTCCGTAATCCTCCGTCCCCCTCGGCTCGCCGCGCCGCGTGAGGCCGCTAATCCGAATAAAAATATTAGGCGAAGGTTAGCGATCCGATTTTGATCTTGCTATTGTCTAATGTACCAAAAATCTAAATCGTTTCTGATTTGGCGGTTGAAACCAAAAATCGCTTTGAAATTGAAACTTTTGCTATCACATAAATCATCGCCACCTATACTCCATTTAATTTAAGATTTGAAACTTAACTGTCAAAACCTCATACATTTTTGAGTAAACACAAGGCATCGCCGTAAATACTGATACCGTTTGTATTGAAATCATTATAACAAACAGTAATGAGAGTTATTGCATTAATCATATCTAGTTTTACCTTTGAATTCCAGAGAAAAATTCAAAATTTTCCGTTGAAATTTCAAATCTTAAATTAAACGGAGTATATGTCAATACCTTTATTTCAAATTTGACGTTTAAACAAAATAGAACGAATGATTTACAAAAATCGCTTCTGCGTAATGCTCTCAAAATCATAATCCAGTTTTATACTCTAAAGCACTTTACCGTGACGCATGAGATCTAGAGCGTTTTCGTCCGTGAAATCGATGTAAGTAGATTTTTGGTGCATTTGACATTGGCGTTGAAGCTTTAAAGTTTTGTGATTATTTATTATGACCAAGCAACAGGAATAATAGATTCCCTGGAGATAGAGAGATATAATAAGTAGCTTTGGAATCTTTGCATGCATACGTAGAATAGGCCTATGTTCCAAAATGGGATAGAGAGAGCACACGAAACGTGTCATAGATACCACGATTATGCCTATTTCACGCTTTGCAGCCACTTCTGGCATAATTTTAGGTTTGAAAACAGATGAAAGACGTAGATAATAGTGACAGATTGCTAGCCCGTCGACCTAAACCTAATTTTGATCGCTTCTTACGACATCCACGGAAGAAATGGAGAGGTGTTATTCTAAAACAAAATTGTTACAACTTCACGGTTTTGTCTTTGTCATCTTTATCTATCCCCTTTATGCTAAGCGCCCACACTACAGGTCCGCATCGCACGCATCGGACGCATCGGATGCAATCAGATGTAATGGCGAAATGCGATGCGTACGATGCGAACAGGTGGACGCACTTGTATGAGTTTCTATACAAAGAATACTACAATCCGTTGCGTACGATACGTCCGATGCGTACGATACCGACAAGTGGACGCTTAGCTTTAGGCTTTATGACGCCTGTATCCCTAAAGCTACATATATAATATCTACATATTATGTAGATATGTATTTTATTCCTAGGACGCAAAAAATAGCAAGAATTGTACCAAACACCCCAACAGTATTTATAAAGAAGCTGCATTAGACAAACATGCCTCAGGGTTGACAGCGACACGCAAACAGAATTAAAACTCCCGTGGGGCAGCCCTGGCGGTGGGGAAGTTTCCAATTGTGGGGTAGTTTTAACAGACTTCCCAAAAATAAGGGTACTGCTCGCTAAAATAACACTTCTCCATTACTGTGGATGTCGTAAGAGGAACTAAGGAAATAGGTTTAGGTATGCTTTAGGCAGGCTAGCAACTTGTCACTATTATAGGTTTAAGTACCTCTTCCATCTGTTTTTAAACCTAAAACTTATGCTTAAAATGGCAGTTTCGCAACTAAAAGTAGCTGATTGATGATTTCAAGTCAAAACTCTGATGAAAAAGGTATAACAGTAACTGGTCGCTAGCCTTTCACCTATACCATACCTTTAGTAGCCTCTTACGACATCCATGTAAGAAATGGAGAAGTCCTAACACCACACAGAGATTTCCTCTGTTCTTGCTCTTTCTACCCAAGTTTATATTATTATTTCCCAGTTTATTTAACAACACTAACACCGTCACGAAATCACACCCGCTTTCTTTTACGTCCACGGCTCCCATAAACACTTTTCACAATAAAAGATAATGTCCCAAACATAAGACGGACCCCGTGATTTAACTCCCATTTGCAATAAAACGGAATTGCGGGATTGCGGGCCGGGAACTAATTCCCGGGCTAATGCTGCCAGTCCCGGGGGTCGCGGGGTTTAAGAATTCATATTGTATGGGGTTCTTGTGGGGACGGTATGTTGGTTTTTGGTACACCGTGGGCGTTAATAACCAGGAAGATTTATTAAAGTAACGATTTTAGAGCCTAATTAGAGTTTATAAAGATATCCTTACTAATATTATAAATCGGAAAGTGAGTTTGTTTGTTTGTTCCGCTTTCACGCCGTAACTATTGAACCGATTGCTTTGAAATTTTGCAGACGTAAAGATAGAAGTCCGGATTAAATAATAGGGTACTTTTTATCCCGGAAAAAATTGATGCTCCCGAGGGAATGTTCGCTTTATACCGCAATATAACCGAATTCCACGCGGGCGGAAAGCTAGTGTGACATATAGTCCAAAAAACTATTGTTAAAGGCATATTAATGACTCCGTCCGCGTAGAACAGTGACTAATTTGCCCCCTATTTTTTCACAATTTTCAATGTTTCTTCGCCCCTATTAGTCGCAGCGTGATGTTGTACGAGTATAACCTAAAGCCTTCCTCGATAATTAGTTTACCTAACACAAAACATTTTTTTCAATTCGAACCAGTAGTTCCTGAGATTAGCGCGTTCAAACAAATAAATAAAATTTTCAGCTTTTTAATATTAGTACAGATTTAAAACAAGTTTCACTTAAAATAATGTAAATTGTAAAGCTCTCTAAGTACGTGTACAAGTAGGAACTTTAAACACAGACCCACTAACCGCATGGTTGTTAGCCAGTTTCACTAAGCTAGGCGTCCACAGGTGCGCATCGCACGCATCGGACGCATCGCATTCTATCAGATATATGGCAAAATGCGATGCGTACGATGCGGACAGGTGGACGCACTTGTATGAGTTTCTATACAAAGAATACTAAAATCCGTTGTGTGCGATACGTCCGATGCGTACAATACCGACAAGTGGACGCTTAGCATAATGGAGTTTGGTGTCTATCCTACTTAAAGGTTTCTCTACCGAAAATGAAAAAAAGGTTTACTCAAAAAGATTCATGCAATTAGTATCTACTTATGATTAAATTTGCTCTGAAATAGTAATTATTTAAGACAATTTTGTGGACCTATGTTGATATAACATTATTGACTCGGTTTAAGTCTTTCTGGGTATTAACGCCCCCACGGTATAGATGTTACTTCGCGTCGACTTAAGGCTGCCTTTCCACCAAAGATGCGCTATGCTGCGAAGATGTATTAAGCTGCGCTACGAAATCCGTTTCCACCGGTGCTATGCTATGTGCACAAATGAATTGGTGAATTCAAACGCATCCGTGGCATCGTAGCATAGCCATAGAGGACAGAACCTATAAGTAGAGTACTAATGTCATTGCATTTGTTCGAAGACGATTCCGCAAAAGCATGGCGGCGTTCGCTATGCTCTTATTGGCCGGCCCAAGATCGCGCGTAACGCAGTGGCTTTTTCCTCTATGATTATTGGCTCTTTCCAGTTTCTGTGACAGTTTGTACATACATACATACATACATATTCTCACGCCTGCAGTCCCAAGAGGGGTAGGCAGAGCACATGAATTCAAAAATCCAGTGCCACGTTTAGCAATTTCAGGGTAACCACATGGTGAATCGTGATATTGCAGTGACAGGTTGCTAGCCTATCGCCCACAAATTTGTAAATTGAAATAAACTGACGGTTTGTGGAACTGGGTGGCCATCATTGTTTCCCTAATTGATTCTATGTAGCATATCACGTCTCTGGTGGAAAGGCAGCCTACGTCATATCACAGTGCTCTATCTCTAGAATAACTAACTTTTACCCGCTTTTTTACTAGCTAGTAAACAGTAATGTATTCCGACACTAAAGTTTATTCTGGTCTAGTTCAATATTACATTCGAAAATTAATTAAATGAAAGCAACTTCATATTTTGTTTTGAATCACACGGACCATTGGCTTCAATCTAGAAGTTATGAAGACTGAAACACAGACACTCAGACACAAAGACACGTTAAACTTAACGCCTCTTTTTATATTGGTGGTGAAAAGCAATAACATCCACCAAACAGCGGGCAGCACACATCTGCCGCCCTTTCAAAACTCATTACTGTTAATTAATGGTGCCCTCGCCCTTTAATTTAACACCTTGATTTAATGAACTAGTTTTACTGATAGTGCAAGCGATTTCTTCCGCCATCAAAAAGTCAAAAACTGACAATTTCAGTTACACATTTTTGTATTTTAAAAACAATTGCGGGTGTATCGCTACCATCTTGCCCGTTAATCCTGCCGCAAAGCAGCAATGATTGCTCTGTTGTGTCATTTAGATGTTGTGTTTTTTAATCGACACGCGCGCGGGATAGTAGCAATTTTCTATTTCCAGTTAGACTAGCAACTTGCCCCTATACATACATCTTTTATCTAAATTAAAACCTCAAAAATATATTTACATACATACATACATACACTCACGCCTCTTTCCCACAGGGGTAGGCAGAGACCACTTTGTTCCACTTGCTACGGTCCTGACATACTTCTTTTTGCTTCATCCACATTCATTAGTCTCTTCATACATGCACGTCGATTTCGGGTACTCTTGACCTGACCTGTTTCTGGTCACGGAACGTCCGTCTAGGTCTTCACCTCCCAACACACCCATTCACAGTTCCCGTATAAATCTGTTTAGTAAATAATAATAAATAATAGTAAAAAAATAGTAAAAAAAATATATTTAAACCTAAAAATATGCAAAAAGTGGCTACGAAACAGGGAGTAACGATTTTAGCTATGTAAGCTGCATGTGCTCTGTGAAATTAAAACAAAATAAGTATTTAAGGTGCCCATACACACGTAATTTTTTTACAATTTTTTCCCAACTCGTACTTACCCGGTTTTTGCACGTTCGCGACTTTCTCTTGTTATTTGGGTGCCCCGCGTTGCCCGCGATGACAAACAAATTATTATTAGCGTAAGTTATAGCGCGGTAAATCTGCCGCCTAACACCCCTAGTGTTGGGAAGCGCTGTGCTATAGGTATCGATACATACTTATAAACCTCTCTGTTTATTCTGTGGATGTCGTAAGAAGTTACTAAGGAAATAGTTTTAGAATTTTTTTGGTGAAGGGCTAGCAACCAGTCACTATTTTTAAATGTCAAGTCCTTAAATGTCAAGATTCGAATTATGACATTTCGTTCCGGCATCAAGCCCATGAGAATAGTATCATGAGATTTAAAGAAGCATGTGCCGTAAGAAATCCAGAAAAAGTTTTATAATTACATATTACTACCTTTCCGCCCGCGGCTTCGCCCGCGTGGAACTCGGTTATATTGCGGTATAAAGCACAACTATAAGAAAACTTCTCGTTTCAAACGACACACAGCGCCATCGATCTATCAAGCAAACTATATTTTTGTTTTCCCTCGGGAACATCAATTTTTTCCGGGATAAAAAGTACCCTTTTATTTAATCCGGACTTCTATCTTTATGTCTGCAAAATTTCAAAGCAATCGGTTCGGTAGTTACGGCGTGAAAGCAGAACAAACAAACAAACTCACTTTCTGACTTATAATATTAGTAAGGACGCCGTATGGTGTCCAATTTATAATTACACCACTCCGTTTCTTCCATTGATGTCGTAGGAGGCGACTCTAGGAAATAGCTTTAGGTATGCAGGTGAAAGACTAGCAACCTAACTTGTCACTATTATAATAGCTTTTTTAACTAACTTGCCTAAAAATGGTGGTTCTTGTTTTGAGTACGTAACGTTTTGTATGCTCTACCTACCCCATTCGTAAAACACATGATGTAAGTTTATTCTAGATAAATTAATTAACATCAAAAATATTGTCAATTATATTTTTGATTAAGATTTCTTTTGACATTATCAAACAACATTGAATTTTACTTTTGGCTGTTTTGTACTCTGCTGTTGAACTCATGAAGTGTAAAACACACCAACGTATTTACCTAAAACTTTACCAAAAATAAAAACAAAAAGTAACCTCCAATATTGAATGAAGATTTAAACTTTATGCCTCATAAATAGTTAACTATCCACTTTACGACCAAAATAAAACTGCATCCAAACCGCATAAAATAAACAAACGTTTCGATTAACCAAAGCTTTACCATTAAACTACGAGAGTGAATCAACAAAGCAATGCATTAAAAATCGCCAAAATACCCCAGTCAGTAAAAGAGCGTATGTGCATATACCGCTTTTCTCCACTTAGGCTTTTTATCCACTAGATGGCAGTGTGCCATCCATATTACAATTAGCGCAGTCTGAGTAAGGAGAAATAATTAATGACTATAAAAAGATTTTCCTGTTGCCGTCGGTTGCTGCCAGCTTTTTTAGTAACGGACAAGTGGATGCACGGAATAAAGTTTTTTTAAAGTGTTTGTTTTTGTATGCCAGTGACAACTTATGCCGATTTGGGAGCGTATTTCGTGAAATGTTTTTGCTTTAGCTCCTATTTTGTGAAGCTAACTGTGTTGATATAGTTGTTCCAATAATTTGTCCGTTTTCATTATCTTAAACATTTTAGTGAATGGGATTGCTTTTTTATATTATTTTTGAGGGAAAATTGATTTCATCTGAATATTTACTGAGGTTTAACAGAAACACAGTAAACGTTTCACTAAGACTTCAATATCATAATTAATAAGAACATTTCATTAACATATACATAGATGACAGAACTATTATAGTGACAGGTTGTTAGCCTGTCTCCTAAAGCATGCATAAACCTATTTTCTAAGTCGTATACTTAGATCTTACGACACCCAGGGAAAATATGGAGAGGTTTTATTCAAAATCCGACCACACGGGTTATATACAAGATTTTTCAATATTGGCTGTCACAATTTTTGTCAGTAGAGAGTAGAGAGGTACAGTTTTTAATCTAAGAGTATTTTTTATCGAGTCGATGATTGTCGCTTCCCCGCCCTACCCCATATATCTTTTTAATAATGAAAGGCTTTAGCAGGCGGGGCACGCGCCGCGCTTCATTTTGTATTTATTTATTTTTATTTGTCGTGATTGGGACTTTTAATGTTTGAAAATAAAAGTGCTATTTGGTTGCATTCTGTGACAGTTTTTTTTTTGTTGGAAAAAACGTTTTAAGCTCTCTCATTTGTTATTTTCGGAAACAAAAAGTTTCGGCCGTCGCCGTCGCTTATGGTAACGATACTAATTGTGAAGACGAATCTTAACTTTTTACTAGCGAGTAAAAAAATTTTTCACGTTAAAAAGCGGGTAAGAATAACTTATTACAAGACAATATTATTTAACTATTATTCTTATTTGTTTGAATCGGCCCTTAAAAGATTTATTTTTTCCCAGTTTGTTCACGAGTTCATGAGAACAAATGTGACAAACAGACAACGTAGTTAACAAAACGCTGCAGACAAAACCATAACTGTTCCACATTTCAAACCGCTTCTAGCTAATTTTTAGGTTTAAAAAATAGATGAAAGAGCAATAAGAGTAAGAGATAGCTAGCCTGTCGTCTAAAGCATACCTAAACCTATTTCCTTAGTCGCTTCTTTCGACATTCACTGAAGAATTTAAGAAGTGTTATTATCCGACATCACATTATAAAATACCGTCTCACTTTCTAGGGTTCCGTACCCAAAGGGTAAAAACGGGACACTATTACTGAGACTTTGCTGTCCGTCCGTCACCAGGCTGTATATCAAGAATGGTGATAATTAGACATTTAAAATTTTCACAGATGATGTAATTGTATTGTCGCTATAACAACTATACTAAAAATAAAATACATATTTAAGGGGGGCTCCCATACAACAAACTTGATTTTTGGGTGTTTTTGAGTCGATATAAAAACAGTAACAGGTAGGAACTTCAAATATTCTGTTAATATTTAGTTTTATATCTTCTTTAAAAGTTAATAATTGAGATAAAATAAAGTAAGTATTTAAGGGAGCACATACAAAAACGTGATTTTTTGCTTTTTTTTTGCACGGAACCCTTTGAGCGCGAGTCCGACTCGCACTTGGCCGATTTTTCTTAATGTTAGTAGAGATTTCGATAGCTTACTTAGTAATACAGACTTGCTAATGCATGTATTATGCTCTAGGTTAGGTTAGGCTAAATGAGCCAAAGTAAACTTATAAACCAAATACTTTGAGAAATCCATTTACTGAAGAAATGGATGTTTCCGAGAACGCCTGCGAGGTGTTCTCAGGCTTTATTTGCTCGGCGGCGTATTTATATAAAACGGTTGCGAGCAAACACGCGACTAGTGTTTGCAAATACGCGGCCCACGTAAGGTCAACTTAGATGAAACTGTTGAAGTTTTCGTAGGAATTTATAGCACATTTTCAATAATAACATAATGTATTGGGTTTCGCAGAACACAAAACGTGATATGGACAAATCCATGAATATTTGACGTTTCTATGCTACTACAAAATTTTTGGTTTGAAGACTGAGGGAAGAGGTATAATAGTGACAGCTTGCTAGCCTGTCGCCTAAAGCATACCCAAACTCGTGTCTTTAATCACATAATTCTTATGTTGACTAGACATCGGATTTTATGCATTTGTATGTTTGCATATGCAAATGCATATTTTGATACTTTTTCATTGGTTGTGCATATTTTTGTGTTTGGTATGTTGTATTACGTAGAGTAACGCCCTTCCAAGTTCGCTATCGCAAAAGGTTCGTGGTAAATTAAACGCAGTTTTGTGAAAAATCTCTGGTTTGGAGGCCATCAAGAAAATAAACGCATTTATCAACGGCACCGAACAAACTTTGCCTAAAGAGGTTTCTGCAAAGATGGCGCCAAATTTTAAGTTCTGTCTAGTTGCTGTAGAAAACTTAGAAAAATAGTTATGTTATTGTTTAATGCCACAAAAATTATAATAAATAAATAAATAATAAACGAAAATTCTAATTTGAATGTTTTTTTCACTGTAAATTAGTGAGTTTTTCGCAATGATTGTTTCGCCCTTGTTTTAGTGCATATTTGCATGCATATTTTGGCATTTTGATAGTGCATATAATCCGATGTCTAGTTATGACATACACGAAAGAAATGGAGAGGTGCTAATTGTTCCGCTGGTCTTCTTTGAGCTCGACAAGCGTTTTGGTGTTCGCCCTCTTATCCCAGCCACTCCATATCACTTTATCTTTTTTTTTGATAGCTTATAAAGTGTCCCACTGGGCAAAAGCCTCCCCTTTTTCTAGCAACTCGTCTCTCTTTTTAGCAAAATCTCGCCAGGATCTGAAACGCTCCAAATCGTCCCGCCATTTCTTTGGTCTACCTCTGCTCCGGTGCCCGTCGCATGGGACCCAGTCGGAAACCATTTTAGCCCAGCGATCCGGATGCATGCGGTAGACGTGTCCTATTGCCCAGTCCTATTTCAATTTGGCGGTCTTCATCCCCACATCGACAATTTGAGTTTTGGAGCCCAGTTCAGTGTTTCTTATTTTATCAGATCTTCGAACACCTAGGATACTGCGCTCCATAGCTTGTTGATAAATCGTGAATGTAGACTTCTGGGCCTCAGTCACAGACCTGAGCGCCGTAGGTTAGGACGGGCAGGATACTTATGTCGACGATCTGAGCTTCAGGGTTTAGGGCAGTTTGATCTTCATTCGTTTTCTTATGAACCTACTGGTCATCTACTGCTCCTCCAGACATTTTCAACTTTGACATGTGAGTGAAAATACCCTGTGATTTGCATTAATACAATTCACATAAAACCTTAAGTTGGTAACCTTATTCTGGTTCTAACACACACTAAAGGGCATTCAACACTCCTTACGTCAGTGTAAGCACAGATAAAAGGACGAAACCGCAATATATTAACAAAGGACATTATGTCTTTTGGTCTGTGCGCCGCTCTTCGCGCGCCCCTGCGAGATTCCTGCGCCCGCGTCGCGTGCAAACGTTGACTTTGATTTTGCTTTTTAGTTCTGCTTTTGAGTTAAATGTCACGTTCTGTGTCTTCAACCTGATTTTGTGTTGGCAACCATCACATATGGTAGTATTCGTGTGGTGTATGGTTAACAATAAACCAGTAGATTTCGTAAGAGGTTAATAAGGAAATACGTAGGTTTAGATAATGCTTTAGACTTGCTACCGGTCTCATCTATATTTAGACTTAGTTTAATGTTAAAAATAACAACAAAACGTGAAATAGTCATGGTCTTTACTACATAACGATTCGCGTGAAATAAACCAAGCCAATTTGGGACTGCGTTTTGTTTGAGATTTTTCATATCAACAATATACCATACTTTCTACTAGTCAAAGCAATATGAAACTCACTATGAAAAGGTTTAACGTGGCACAGGTATAAATTTCCTTGACTGTACCAATGATAACATTGATAACTTAAACACAAAGTTTATTTACTTTCCCACCAAACAAACAATCCAAAATATTGTCAACAAACACATTAAAAGAATAAAACAATGCTATGGAACGCAATAAAATGCATGTGTGGAGTTTACCATTGACACCTGAAGCTGAATCGGTAATATGGTTAACAGTTAAATAGTTAATAGCTGTTAACGATAGAAGTGACGGTAGAACGGGAGTTTTCACGAATGCTACTGTGACACACGGGCAGGCGGATGGACGAACAAAAAAGACAAAAACAAGTTGACAATCTGGTGCTGTAAAATTCTCCATAAATATAGCTTACGCCGTCACTGACGTTTACTGTAAACTCATGTCAATGGTAAGTACAACATTGGCTACATAGTTATTTCATGCAATTTGAAAAGGGTAGGCAGAGCACACGAAATGCTACATAGATAAAACCATCACTATTTTACGTTTCGTGGCCACCTCTAGCATATTTTTTAGGATTTGATTTGGCAGGTATAATAGTGACAAATTGCTAGCCTGTCGCCTAAAATATACCATAACGTATTTCCTCAGTCGCCTCCTTCGACATCCAAGGAAGAAATGAAGAGGTGTTATTCTAAACCCGACATCACACGGGAGCCCTGTTACATGAGTTTGCATGCATGAAAATGCCTCAAAGATGTAATGTGAAACTGTGAATATGTTTTTTACAGTCTTTGTTTCAGATAACTTTGTAAAATTTTGACTATAGCTTTGTGTATTGATAATTGCTACCAACATTAATCACACTTTCACTAAACCTAACGATTATAGGATTTTAGAAAAACTTAAAAGCCCTTGCTGATAGCTTTAGGATATCTTTACATTCGAGAATCAAAAACTCCAAAGTTGTCCACCAATATGATCGGTAACTTCAAAGGCTTGGTTGAGTAGTTCTTCACACACGGCGTCAATATGTCACGAGTGTTAACGAATTACAAATATTAGTCACCAAACGACACAAATTAGGACTAATTCCTAACGCAAAGCATCTTAAACATAAACTAAGTGCTTCCACAAGCTGCATAGCGGTCGCTTTACGGCTCCTAGCTGTATACTGGCTAATTTGTGACTTCAAGCGCTAAAGAGGAGCTATTGACGATTCTATATCAATAATTACTTTGTTAGTTATGGCCTTATAATATTGTTGTTAGCTTGGTTGATTATTAAACCTGGCAAGTGTAAGTTGTTAACATTGTAACTAGAGCGCCGCAAAGCGCCACACCTTTACAAACTTTACAAAAGTCTAGATGTGTTTTTTATAATCCTTTGAAATTTATAAGTTATATTTTAAATGTAGAGGAAAATATCGCCTGCAAGTGATTGGTTTACTTTTCATAAAAGCGAGCCACTGACAAACCGGTTGTTTATTTCATGGTAGGTTTTGTGTCATTTTGATTCAGCGCCTTTTGCTTCTATTTGCCTTTTCTTTAGTTAACAATGTCTGCTCAGCAATATATCTCACTCGATTGGCATCACAATCCTACACTATGTAAAATTACAAAAGTAAAAAGGCACGGAGACAATTAGCTATCTTATCGCATCGAACTGATCTTCTAGCTAACCTTTTACACGAATTTCTGTGAATTAAGTAATTTAAGCAGATGCACTTATTTAAACTCTTACATTCGATATTCAAATTTACATTTTTGTTTTTCACTTTATCGTTTTAGATGTGTATTTAACCAAACGAGGGTAAAACTTTGTTTTGGAATAATTCTCTCATAACACATGAGTAAATCGATTCTTATAAAAAGCGGGTTAGAGTGACTTATTTGAAAGATTCAATTTTATTATCTTTTGTATTATATATTTTGTGCTTTTGTTCAATTGGCCCAAAAACGAACTGTAAGTTTAGACCTACCCTGATGAATAATTTTAATCAGTTTTTAATCTTTTACTCTTACCTAAAGTCTTTACTTTATAACTTTTTATCTGCCTATAATTTCAAACTGCATTTTTTATCAAGGCCTATTCATTTTATCGTCTCTATTGTCAAAAGGGAATCTTCCGATATTATCCCCTTGTCACACTTCACCGCCATAAACGGTAGTCGGTAATAAACGTCGAGGTGAACGTTTGACCACCCATTCACTTTACGACGCGTAAAATTCTGTGACGTTGTCGACAGCTTGACGAACGGAGTTGGCTGTCGAAGGGGAAGGGATTTTGGCGTTTGAACTGTGATTTTTATGTTGTGCAAGGTTATGTTTTTATATTAAAAGAACAGTTTGAAATTTAACACTATTTGAAAGTTAGAATTATCTTCCCTGTTAGTAATAGGGACATCTACAATAGTCAAAAGTAAAAAAAAAAAAAAAAATTGTGAATATTCATCACAATGAACTATGATTATTTTGCGTTGACTTAGTTATTCGAGAAGATGTCAATTATGGTCGTAACTTTTCTTTACGAGACTGCCCAATACGTCATTGTTCGATTTCAATAATGCGCGCCAAATTTTCAAAGAACTTTCGGCGCGCCTCATAGAGGCCTCCCGTGACCAGAAGGCTGGCCATTATTTCGCCCAGCGAATCAGCATTGCCATACAACGTGGCAATGCTGCCAGCCTTCTGGGCACCCTCCCTATTGGCGGCGATTTGGGAGAATTTTTTTATCTCTAATTTTAGTATTAGATTTCATTTTAGTTCTAGTTAAGTTTGTTTTTAGTATAAGTTATTTATAAGCTTTATTGTTATTTACCTACTTAAATGTTTATAACCAATAAAAAAAAAAAAAAAAATTATCTGCCACAAATTTCTAAGCTATTAATTGAATTGTAAGTTTTCAGAAGCTTAATTTTTGCCTATCTTACAGCTAAATTCAAATTCATTTTGTCTTTTAAAGTCTTAAGAATATTTTCATGTTCTGTTATTAAAGGATGGCTAAGCGTTTCAACTTTTGCATAGTTTTATTTCTAGCAAAGATTTCAGACTAACTTTATAAAGGCTCACTTTGTTCTGACAAAGTTTGAAACGGTTTGTGACAGTTTTAAAACTAAGAATGTTCTCCATGGTTTATGCGGCAAAATGGAACTTGAAGAAGGTTTTTACTGTAACTTTTAATGTTATCTTACAATTAAAAAGGGATCATTTTGAACAATAAAACCACTAAGTTGGCAAAATTGCACATCTTCTTTCTCGGCTTTGTTAAGTTTTACAAGACCTTGTTTCGTATCAAGTTTTATATTATTCACTGGGTTTTTATTTACCTACTTAAACTCACAAAACACGCACACGCACAACAAAGCGTTCAACTTTTTCATTTTTTTGGGGCAAAACCTCGAATTCCAGTTTCACCTCAAAACACAGTAACCAATCTAACAATTGCAAACGACACAGTTGCTATATTCATCACTTTCTTTTATTCGATGTTAGTAAAAGACAGTATTACATTCTTAGCTTTGTGTAACACGTTTTAGTCGAAGGTTGCTCAGGTAGCCCGGCCTGTGAAATATATCGGACTAGTGCAACTTTTGGCTTAGGAGTGCGAAGTGCAGTCCCGCAGGGCTCGGTGCTAGGGCCACTCTTTTTTCAACGGATGTAAATTGTAACGGTTTTACCGTGTTTGTTTTGGGTTCGATAAAGCTTTTAGTTAAACTTTGATGGAGCGTTTGAGGTCGGGTCACGTGTGAACTGTTTGTTCTAATGGCGGGAATAAAGAAGTGTTAGATGAACTAGTAGGCACAAAACTGACAAAACGTTTTGACCACACAGCATAAAATGAAATCCTGGGTGTGCCACTGGGCCAAAAATGGCAAAGAATTGCTTGTAAATTTTAATGGTTAAAGTAGAACTCACCTGCACTCGACTCTCGGTGAGACCGATCCTCATGGCGATCTCCTCGCGCATGAAGATGTCAGGGTAGTGGGTCTTGGAGAAGCACCGCTCCAGCTCGTTCAGTTGCGCCGGGGTGAACCTGGGCAGAAGGTCAGAAGCTGCGGTTTACGGCGTTCCTGTTTGTTTAATACAATACATACAGGTTGCTAGCCTGTCGCCTAAAATATACTTGAACCTGTTTCCTTAGTTGCCTCTTACGACATCCCCAGAAGAAATGAAGTGGTGTTATTCTAAATCCGACAGCACACGGAGAAAATTTATTTAATAGATAATTAAATATCTGTATCAGATTATTTTTTAATCTTTACACATTTAATGTATTCATTTCAGATTAATGAAACAGTTGAAACGCTATACAGAATACAGGAGTGATGATTATTTATGTTACTTTAGGAAATAAGTGCAGAAATTATAAATGTCACTTTATGAATATACTCGTAGTACATAAGAGACGTTTATGTATTGTACTTTATGAATACAGCACTGATGATTATTTATTTTACTTTTGTAATACAGGGATGATGTTTGTCGTCAAGAGGCCCAGTGTCCATGTCCATGCAGTACAAAACCTCAAATTCAATTGAACATTTTTTAAGTAACATCAAACTTCAATTTTGAATATAATCCGGGTCTCTAGACGTTGTGTTAGTATAGAATACAGGAGTGATGGTTGCCTGTGGCTTACCTGGTCCGATGCCTCTTCTGCTTGGCGGGCTTGTCGCTGTCGGACGCGGAGGACGGCATGCTGACCGGCACCGTCGCCATGAGCTGCTGGTGATGC
>BHDV01028675.1:334390-350428 GCA_005406045.1 Adoxophyes honmai
GACATCGATTTTAATAAAAAGAAAAACTGCATTCATACATTTAAAAAAAAATGTGTACTCAGTCCGGGAATCGAACCAGGTTGTTATGAAAAAAAAACTCTTTCTATTTAGATATTGATTGTGTAGGTCTTAAAATATGTGTGTATAACATGATTTCTTAAATTAGAAAATGCATTGTTTCTACATGCTTTGATTTATTTTAGTAGGTGTTCGAAGTGATTCTCAATACCTTTCTCAATACCTACTACGTTTGTAACTGTGATCACTCTGAAAGTCTGAACACCTACTAAAATAAATTAAAGCATGTAAAAACAATGCATTTTATTCATCTTAGAAATCATGTTTCTTGCACATATTTACTGCTTAAGACCTACACAATCAATATCTAAATAGAAATAGAAAAAAAAATTTTTTTTCATAACAACCGGGTTCGATTCCCGGACTGAGTACACATTTTTTTTTAAATGTATGAATGCAGTTTTTCTTTTTATTAGAATCGATGTCATTGTTCCTAAGAAGAGATCTTCGTATCTCGTATAGTTTCGGACTTCCCCATACTGACCGTTTTAGATGGGCCACCCTGTATTATATTTTTTTTTTGTTTTTTTTTTTCTATTTCACATACGGGTATTTCACACTCGAAGGTAACAGGCAGCAGGAAGAGATCCCTTAAGGGATAAGTGCGCCTTTGTACTTGTGTATTGTTGTGTGCTTATTATTTCGTCTTGTTTTTGTACAGTAAAGAATTACATACAACCATAAGAACTAATTACTTTGTCTAATTTGCACCAACCTATAGTTTAAATCGTAACCGCTGTTAAACTTACGTCAGCCAACATAAATCCATCAAGTTAATCTCGACAACTATCAAAATACCTCTCTGAGGTGCAATCTCAATGATGATCACCATCATTTAATTTTTTAAAGTCTCTTCTTTGTTGCCAGTCCTCCCAGTCTGAAACATACTTTGCCCAATCATCCTAAAAATCGTTCAGGTCATCCCGCCATCTCTTCACTCGGCCTCTGCACCTTTGGCAGTCATATATGTGTGTTTGGTTTTGTCGTTAAAAAGCGCAAGCCTCCTCCTTGCATCAGTTTCCTCAGTGCTGAGGGTCGTGGTGCTTTGGAACAGTCTCTCTCTTATGATGTGACACCACTTGCTCCTATCAGTTGCTGTATGAAGAGCATCGTGTATGATAGTGTCGACGGTCGTGCGCATTTGGTCTTGCGTGTTGGGCTTCTACCTCTCTAACTCTATCTCTTGGACGCTTGGCTTCTATTTTCCTAGGTATCATCAGCTTCTCCAGGTTATCATTATCACAGTCTTTTTCACCTAGTGCGGATCTTTGGTTGGGCTAAGGTCGAAATATTGGTGGGTCGTGCTGTCTATGGTATACGTAGCATTTTTGCGTTGCATTTTAGACCGCAACCGACGAGATTGAAGACCTTCAACTTCGTTCACCGCTCTCTCTGTGCCCCTCGTCAACAGCTCGCGTCTTAAAGCAGGAATCATACTAGTTATTCGCCAAATGCTGCACGCGGCGTCCGGCAAGGTGTAAAAACACGGTAGTCGGCCCCATTCGGCGAGCGAAAACTGCCACCGCCTGACAGTCTAGTGTGAAGGCAATGTTCGTTGATCGAAGTTAGTAGTTCTAATTAAATTACTTAGTTTAACTTTTCCTCTTAGTTTAGCCTTTTAAGTAACATACAATAATAACGCACAAAGTATTTGGTTCAGAGATGTGATTTGAACCTTACGATCTTGGTGAGCCGTATCACGCTTTTTCCAGCTGAGCTACTTTCAACCCATCAAAAATTGTTAAAGCGTCGCTTACATTTATTGTGTTTGGAGGTATTTCTGGCGCACACTTTGAGAACTACCCTCCAAGTTGCACAATCGCTAGAAACTTACCAAAGTTACTACAAGTCACGAGAGATGTCGCTATTCTGTTTTAAGTAGTTTAATTGAAAAAAAAAACTACAACAGTTACAATCCCGGCAATTAAATGTTAAGATTTTAATTTGTGGGGGTAAATTCGCGCATAGCTTTTTCTATGGGCAAGCAATGCGCGACCTTATCCCCACTATTTAGTTTTGCCAATTTAGATTTCGTGGACTGTAACTCCAACTGAATCCCCATTAATGCCTAAAGCCCGTCACAGACTACGCATATACGATAATATTTTATCTGCGTATAAATGCCATTTTTCCATATGTCGGTGTCAAAAGATACCTGACGGTAAATCTGCGCAGTGTGTGGTAGCTCATTGAAATTGTATAGGGAGCGATATCGACAGATATATGTCCTGTAACAGATATCTTACCGTATCTGCTTAATGTGTGACGGGCTTAATCCCATTTGTATCATAGAAAAAAAAAAACTTTCTTTCAAGTTTGTGGCGGCGCATTCTTCTTGGTAAATGATAGTTTTTCCAAAGCGCTCGCTGGTAGATTTGAAAAAAGACAATCAATCAATTAGAACTCTATTTGCTTAAATAAAGTTTTGAATTTTGAATAAGTTTTGGATTTCGAAGCGCCACCACAGAATAGGCAGTACACTCTGTTTATTTCAAGATTTCAATCTTATGTCAAAACCTCACGCATTTTTAAGTAAACACAAGGTATCGCCGCCAATGCTGATACCATTCGTATTTAACAACTATCACTAAGTGTTATTGCACTAAACTAAGCTTTACCTTTGGAAACCAGAGAAAAATAAAAAAAATCCGTTGGGATTTCAACATAGGTATTATCAAACCGCGATTAGAAAGGGATTCGAGAGTACCGTTAGCACAATTGTACTTAATGCATGATTAAATATAATTATAAAACAATATTTGATATCTTCATAAGTGCAGACCCTTATAGATAATAGAATTAATAGCTGAATATGATTTGCATATTTAAACTCTATTCTCGGTAAATACTGTAATTTTTTTTATAAAAAATTGTAATATCATATCTGACAAATCTGTCACTAACCACATTATTTCGCTTTATCAAATTGCCGTAGCTGTTCAAAAATACATAAATAAATAAAAAAAAAAAAAAACTTTAAAAACGCTACAGGTTTAAGAAAGTAACTCTATTTGATCTGAAGTATTATCTCTTAATGCTAACGAAAATCAATGGAAAAACGCTACATAATTTGATATTTTTCCATGCTTTAGAAATTAATTGTACCAAAATAACAATTTACTTTATCTGCATACTCTACCACTGACATTCTCATACCATGCATTTAGTTCAAAAATGACATATGAGCTCAATCTCTTTCTAAACGCGATTTGATAATACATACCTACATAACATACATAACATCACACCTGTACTCCCAATAGTGCAAGGCAGAGCACACAAAACGCTACATAGACAAAACGATGACTATTTCACGTTTCATGGCCACTTCTAGCACATATTTTTTGGTTTTAAGGTGGCAGGTACAATAGCGACACATTGCTAGCCTGTCGCCTAAAATGTACTAAAACCTCCTTAGTCGCCTCTTACGACATCCACGGAAGAAATGGAGAGGTGTTATTGTTATTCTAATCCCTATATCACACGGTAAAATGTGGAGAATTACAAATCTTAAAATGAACAGAGTATAAGTAGCTACTAGTTGATAATAATGTGGGTGTACTGGTCAGTTAACTAAAGCTGGCACGTAAAACAAACGTACGCATTGGGATTGTGTAGTATCTGTGAATTAGCACGCGGCGTGACATTGCACTGCGTACGTATCATGAAAAGTCTGCCCGATTTGATCAAAATTATTAATTTTAAACATACTGTTTAGCGAAATTGCACAAGAGTGAGTACTGCGAACGTGCCAGCTTTAGTTAACTGACCTATATGTAGTGATGAAAGATTTATTAATTGGTCTCAAGTTACCTTGCAGGTGGTCAGGTCGGATGTGGTTCGCGAGATGCAGGCGGGCGCCGAGGGCATGGTGCCGCTCGAGCCCCGGCTTCAGGTCGTGCTTCTCTTCAGCACACGGCTCTTTGTGACCTGGGGAAGTGCCAACCAGGTCAGCATGACAGGGCAAGGGGTTGAGACTAACTGTCGTTGTCCAACGTGTTTACACGGGGCTAGTAGCTAATGCTTAGTACTTGTCACTTACACTTGTCACAGGTGTGTAATGCTAGGTTTACACGAGGTTAGTAGCTAATGCTTAGTACTTGTCACAAGTGTGTAAACATGTTGTGTAAGTGCTTAGTATTAGTGCAACTGCAAGTGTAAGTAATTAGAAGCCGTTCAAAGCTGCCAAAGTGTTTTGTTACTAATACTATTCTCTAACACCACTGTGTAGACGGTTACTTGCCACTTGTCACTGTGCATATAAGTCCCTAACCACCTATACTAATGGACAAGTACTAAGCCCGTGTAAACCTAGCGTTATGCTGCTAACAAAACACTTCGGCAGCTTTGACTAGGTAATCTACCAATCACTAATCAAATTGCACATGTCATTAAATGTTTACACCACTCGACAAGTGACAAGTATTAGTAGATTTTTACCTGGGGTAGGTGCTTGTCGCTTAGTAAATAGGAACGGCTTCTAATTACTTGCACTTGCAGTTTCACTAATACTAAGCACTTATACAATATGTTTACACACCTGTGACAAGTGTAAGTGACAAGTACTAAGCATTAGCTACTAACCCCGTGTAAACCTAGCATAAGATACAAGTACTAAGCATTAGCTACTAACCCCGTGTAAACCTAGCATAAAGGCGGAGCGCAGAAAAATTATATTATCTCTGTCGCACGCATCTCAAGTGCGGCAGGGCAATATGACTGAGCGCGTGCGACAGATAGATAGTGATCAACGCTTGAATTTCGCTATGCTCTGCGATCGGCCTTTAGTGGCGTCAGAAAGGGACTGGTAGTTTATCCCGGGCGTGAAATGACCCAAACATGTTGCTGTGTTAAGCCTACATACGTACATTCGTCTATATTCCCGTAGGCGTCATGGGGTAGGCAGAGCCAACGAAACGTGAAATAGACATACATACATACATACATATTCTCACGCCTATATTCCCAAGAGGGGTAGGCAGAGCACGTGAATTCGAAAATCCAGTGCCACGTTTAGCAATTTCAGGGTAACCAGATGGTCAAACGTGATATTGCAGTGACAGGTTGCTAGCCCATCGCCCACAATACACTAACCCTTTCCCAGAGTCGACTCTTACGACACCCACGGGAAGAAAGGGGAAGGTGCTATTCTAACCCGGCACCACACAGACAAAAGCGTGATTATGACTATTTCACGCTTCGCAGCCACTTGTAGCATAATTTTAGCTTTGAAAACAAATGAAGCAGGTAGAGCACACGAAAAACTAACTAGACAAACCCAAGACTTTGTCACTTTTCGTGGCCAAGTATTTTCTTATAGTGTGGTTTCACCCACGAAAAAATTGGAGAGGTGTTTTTCTAAGCCCGACATAACACAGAGTTGCCAAATATATTTCACAATCATCCAGCCTATATACGTCCCATTGCAGGGCACATGCCTCCTCTCAGTATGAGAGGGCTTGGGCTATATAGTTCCCCACGCGGGCCCAGTGCGGATTGGGAACTTCACACACAGCATTGAATTGCTTCGTTGCTGTGTGCAGGTTTCCACACCATGTTTTCCTTCACCGAATAGCTCGTGGTAAATATCAAATTCGATATCGCACATAAATTCCAAAAAATTCAGAGGTGCGAGCCTGGGGTTTGAACCCACGACCCTCTGCTTCAGAGGCCACAGGTCGAACCGTTGGGCTACCACGGCTTTTTGGATAATTCACAAAAAGCAGTTTAAAAAAATTACACGTCAATCCAAAAACTTACTAACTCACCAGCCAAGAACGAACTATGGAAAAAAAATGTCATCATTTCATACTCAAGCATTTCATGAAATGAGCAAATCTACGATATACTTTATGAAATAGTCGCGCTTTTAGTTGACCACATCGAGAAACGATTTTTATCATTGATCTGCCCAAACCATATCATGATGTGGCCAATAGACAGTCAAACATTTCATGAAATGCGACCATTTCATGAAATACTCAAGCATTTCATGAAATGAGCAAATCTACGATATGGCCACGACTTATGTATGTATGTTAGATTAGAAGGAGAAGAAGTTTTGATGATTTTATTTTATATTTTTGTATTGATATCTTAGTCCTGTTCACAGAATGCATCTACATATTTACCAAATTTCAACAGTGTAGGTTTTATAGTTCCGGAAAAAGTCATGTGGCATACGGACGGACAGGCAAACAGACAGACATGACGAATCTATAAGGGTTCAGTTTTTTTCCATCAGGCTACGGAACCCTAAATACAATTGTCAGTTCAAGGGTCAAATCTTTACAAAACCACTGTTCATGAGTCACATAATGGCCAAAAGCATGAGGTCAGCCATGTTTTGTAGCAGTTATACAGCTCGCACCACAATGACGGTGTTTGTAGTAACCATTAAAGGTGAATACGGATGGTTCGAACATTCCAATGAGTAATCAATTCCGGTGCTATTTTAAGACATAACCCAATCAAGAAGTCCCTACGTTCAAACGCAATTAGCAAATGGCCGACATTAAAAAATCCTTTCTATGATATCGTATTTGTATTATCTTAAAACAAATGAAGATTGAAAGAAGAAAACAAAATAATTTAAATTTGGAACACGCGGGCGCGGGGCTGGCGACGAAAGCTTGTAACGCCGATTCGCAATTGTTTGTGGTCTATAAACGAACATAGTATAAAGAAAATCTGGTATTCCGGGAATCTGATATTTTGATAAGCAGGTATGTCGGCAATCTAGTATTTTGCAATTCTGATATTTAGGGAACGAGCGGTCTATTTTGCCTCAATTTTAGCCGTTCTTTGAATCATGCATTTTAGGGCCTTAATATACGAGTACTCTAGGAGTTCCGTAAATACACCACACAGATACGATTCAATTACGAATACGGGATCCTCAATACATAAACCGCAATGGATATTCTGTACGGAAATTCCGAAACGGAATTCCGAATATACCTATGTGGCCACCCCCTTAGTCATTAAATAAGAAACAAATCTGCTTCCATCCAATCAAAACGTACGTAAACAAGGATGGTTCGAAACTGTACTTTTTGATACTTTAAACAAAGAGAAAGTTGATCTACAAAGGGAATGGCTGTTGTTTGATGTAGTTATTAAACACAGAGAGGTTTTTTTGTAGATTGGAAACTACAAATTTGATGAGTAACCTTTGTTTCTGTACCACTACCACGAGTTTACAGTGGCTGTATTTGATAGCGAAAGCGTATTCGACTTCTGTAGGCTTAGCACAGCAAGGCGCGAGTTGAGATACGCGCGACGTAGACTATACCTGTCACTGTCTAACTAGAGACGTCAGAGAGTGACGGGTAGACTATCCCGCGCGAGGCGACTAGAGCGTGTTGCTGTGCTAAGCCTACTGTGGAGAATTTTATAGCGCAGCGATTAGTTGTGGAAGTTTTAGGGGCAGCGCAGACGACAGACTTTTGTGCGATCGAGTCTGCGGAGCAATAAAAACTCTGAATGGAAACTGTCTGAGGGCCATTCAGAGATTTTATTGCTCCGCAGACTCGATCGCACAAAAGTCTGTCGTCTGCGCTGCGACTCATTTTGCTTATAAAGTGTCCCACAAAAAGTGCGCAAAAGCATACTTTTTTCTGTATCAGCATCCTAGGTGATCGAAGATTTGAAACACTGTACTAGGTATGCTTCAAAATTCAAATTGTCGATATGGGGATAAAGCAAAAATATCACAACATAAATTGCAAAAAAATCTCATTTTTTGTATGGGAGCCCCTTTAACTACTTAAGTCTACCTGTTACCGTTATTCATATCAACCAAAAAATACCAAAAAATCACAATGTTTTTATGGGAGCCCTACATAAATAATATTTTTACTTTATTTTTAGTTTTGTTATTAAAGCGGCAATAGAAATACATTATCTGTCTTGTCTTGAACAATCTAGCGCGGTTCGTGAGATACAACCTGGCGACAGACGGATGGACAGACAGCGAAGTCTCAGTAATAGGATCCCGTTTTCACCCTTTGGATACGGAACCCTAAAAACTATAGAGTTCATGCGTGTCTCAGTGAATTTATTAGCAATATATGATAAATTCGAGTTATCGAAGTAAAACGTTTTAGGCACATAGTTTAACGTCCACTAATAAAAGCTACATTTTGTATGATAAAGTATACAAAATTTCAAGGGCTTTCTTTCCGCTCCTAAAGTATCACAAACATCGAGATGGTTCCTAGGTTTGATCAAAACCAGGCCAGCAGAGCTATTGTCTAACGCACTAAAAATCTTCATCGGTTTCAGGGAGGAAAACGATCTAGATCTCAAGCCTCGCGGTAAAGTAATTTTGTGTAAAAAACTAAATTACGATTGTGACAGCATTATTAGAGTTTACGCAAAACCAATTTTCTTTTTTTTAATCAATCATTCGTTCAATTTGGTTTAAAAGTCAAGATTCAAATATGGGCATGGGCTTCAGTTGCGATGTTGTTACGTGATACCAAATGTTTCAATTGCAAAGCGAGATTAAGTTTCAGTTGTCAACTTGAAATCGAAATAGATTTTTCGTGCGTTACACATTTTAGCTCTGTTGTAGCTAGTTTATGTCGAGCTTTCTCAACTTTTTGAGTTGGCAAAGTTTAGCATAAGCACCGCACTTATCGGCCATAGTCTG
This sequence comes from Adoxophyes honmai, assembly GCA_005406045.1. NCBI lineage: Eukaryota > Metazoa > Arthropoda > Insecta > Lepidoptera > Tortricidae > Adoxophyes > Adoxophyes honmai. Next base: position 343,125 of record BHDV01028675.1, read on the forward strand.
AGTGGCAAAGTTAGACAACTCGCGAAATAGAAAATTCAAAGTGTCGTAAAAGCGCTTGGGGGGATTGACCTGCGGAAGTTTGGCGATTCCTGGGATAGCGGGTTTAGATGGAGGCGTGAGTTTGTAATATTTTGGTACGTGTTCGATTGGCGGTTGATTTTCATTTTGCGCACATTTTACTTAAACATACATCATGCTTGTATTCGTAATACATAAGATAGTAGACAATAGTGGCAGGATGCTAGTTTGTCTCCTAAATGCATACCTAATACTATTTATGTTTTATGTTTAGTAGCCTCTCGTAAGAGGCTATAGTTATGCATGTCGTAACATGCATTGAAAAATGAGTGAGTATTTTTTTATTACTAGCTGTGCCCGCGAGTCCGTCCGCGTGGAATAGTGACTTTGGGCAATTTCTCCCGTTTTTTCCACATTTTGCAGTGTTTCTTAGCTCCTATTGGTTGTGGCGTGATGATATATTTATAACTTAAGCCTTCCTCAATAAATGGCCTATCCAACACAAAAATATTTTTTCAATTCGAACCAGTAGTTTCTGAGATTAGCGCGTTAAAACAAACAAAGAAATAAACTCTTCCGCTTTATAATTATTAGTAGATTAAAACAAGGTAGTAAATTATGTTTAGAAACCGGCGCTAAATACAAAAAAAAACAAATCACGAACATACAGAACTCAATTAAACACCGCTTAATCCCATAAACCCAGTTCCATCCCTTATTAATTCACCATACTCCCCCTGATGCTGTTCCTACGAATTTAAATAAAGTTACGTCGTTTTAGGTTCAGATAGAAAACTGATTAGTTTAGTTCCCTGCCATGCTGCGGCGCCACCGATGAAGAATTCTTTTATGATTTATATAGGTATGTATTATATAACATACTATAGGTAAATCAGTCATTAAGGCGTAGTCGCCGGAATTAGGTTGAAGTAGGTAAGTAATATAATTTTCATCACACTTGCTCGTCAATGGTGTTATTACAAGCGCGTATCCTTTAGGACAAAGGCCTAAACGGTAACCGCGGGAATTATTTTAACATCCCTAGCGAGGGAAAGTTTAGTTTTAAAATTTGCAAAAGTAGGTTCGTTAGTTCAGACTAAGGAGGTTACAAATAATTATAAAAATAAAAATTCTGCCACCATTGAACCTTTTCAAAGAGAATATTAATACGATTTGCCTTGATAATCAATGAGATGTCACTATGACGTTTAGGTACTGTGAATTGGTTCCATGGTGTCTCATGAATTAAAGTCCTTGACTGTACCTATTGGTAGGTACTTAACTTATACCCACAGCCTTAGCTAAAAGTCTTGAGTTTGTCTATTTTTGTACCAGGACTTTCAAACAAAAAAAACTAGTTATAATTACGAAGTTCCTGTAAACAAAACAAAATGTTTCGTAACTTCACTTTTTTTATTGTTTTGATAGTGATATTTTGTTTCTAAGGTTTCGTACCCAAAGGGTACTCTGTTACTGAGACTTTGCTGTCGATCCGTCTGTCACCAGGCTGTATCTCACGAACCGTAGCTACCTACTAGTTAGACTGTTGAAAAAATCCCAGATTATGTACTTTTATTACCGCTTTATTAACAAATACTATAAAAAAACATAAAAATAATTATTTACGAGAGGTTCGCATACAACAATTGTCAACTTTTTGGTGTTTTTGGGTCGATATAAATAACAGTAACAAGGAGACACTTGAAATTTTCACCGAATTATATTTAGTTGATATAAAGAAAATTATATTGTATAAAATAAAGTAAATTGATGAAATTAAAATAAAATAAGATTAGGGGGGCTCCCATACAAAAAACCTGATTTATTGCAGTTTTTTCAATGTGTTTTCATGTTTAAGAAAAGGTTAAAATATTTGGCTTCTCTATATAATTCTCGGGTACTCGAGACTTTAAGCCCAGCAGTGTAACGCCCTTCTTTTTCCGTCGGGGGTGAGACAGCAGGCTTGCCACTCCGTCGTACGGTGGGCCATGAAAGTAGTCTCTCATAATATTACGGCAAGGAGAAGTCGACCTTGTTTCACGAGGTTCAAATGAACATCGATCTAATAGGGTAGACCAATTTCTTGGCCGTGGTATCACCATCACTAAAAGTTAACTCCGGGATTACACCGGGTGTTCCGTGGGGATCCCTGGAACCCTTTTATGGCGCGGGGTTGTTTAATATGATTGCCTTTTGGTGGTAATTTGGTTGCTTTAATATTTTTGTGGCGATCAATTGGACCGATGCCAATGTGTTGTTGTTGAAGATTTTTAAACGTACTTACATGCATAATAATATTAGGTCCTTACCTACGAAACTGGCGATTTTTCTTTCGTGCTTCTATCTATTGCTATTTCCATTACATAAAAGACACTCAATAACTCAATATTACAAAAGTCCAAATTTTGACTGTAAAAATCTAAACCACGTAGGTAAAAACTTTAAAAATATTTTAAAAATCAAGTTCATTTATATTTTCGGAACTTTGTGTGTTATTGATTGCAATAATGAATGGCTTTTTTTATCAAAATTGTTTGTCATAGTAATGAATAGGCTCAGAAACTACTGGACCGTATTCAAAAATTCTTGCACAATTCGAAAGCCACATTATCCACGAGTAACATAGGCTAAATGTTCTTTAAAAAAAAAGAGGATTCCGTAAAATATTTGGATTTAGATACCTACATCTACACTTCTACACTAATATTTTAAAGAAGAGGAAAATTTTGTTTGTTTGTTTGGTTGTAATGAATAGGTTCAGAAACTACTGGACCATTTTTAGAAATTCTTGACCATTCGAAAGCCACATTAACCACGAGTAACATAGGCAAAATTTTATCTACACTATCTACACTAATATTATAAAGAGGAAAACTTTGTTTGTTTGTTTGGGTGTAATGAATAGGCTCAGAAACTACTGGACCGTTTTTAAAAATTCTTGCGCCATTCGAAAGCCACATTATCCACGAGTAACATAGGCTAAATTTTATTTTGAAAAAAAAAGGATTCTGTTAAATATTTGGGTTTAGATATCTACATCTACACTAATATTATGAAGAGGAAAACTTTGTTTGTTTGTAATGAATAGGCTCAGAAACCTACGACCCCAAAATCCGAAATTTACGCGAACGAAGTCGCGGGCGGAAACCTAGTAGTTTATAAGTGTCTTTAACATGGACATAAGTTTTTATCATTTTTAGTTGCTGAATAAGCGAAAAACATTTATTATTGAAAAAGCAAACTTTATGGAAATCATCATTCAAAATGATCATTTCATATGTAAGGACCTAATACATACATTTCGCCTGTAGGTATTTCTTAATGGGGTAGGTAGAGGAAATGGGGTAGACGAAACGTCACATAGGTAGGTACTCAAAACTCATAATTTTTCACGTTGCGCTGGAACATTTAGAGTATTTTAGATTATAAGTTGATATCAATAGTGTAAACATACCCTAACCTATTCCCTCAGTCGCCTCTTACGACACCCACGGAAGAAATGGAGAGGTGTTATTCTAAATCCACCACACACGGACCTTGGATTAGACGACCAATTTAAATAGTGAAAAAGGAGAGGAGCGGTTATACTCATGTTCATTTATTCATTGCAACTGTGGTAGATATAACATTATTGGCTAAGGGAACCCAATCTTATGCTTTGTTAGAACGGGGTAGTAGTTGGGAGGATGTACTGTCACCAGCACCAATATCTGATCAAATAAAGCTGCTACGGCTCTATTACTGGGGACAGAAGGACGTATCAGATATTTTTCCCGCCGTGATAGATGCTGGTGAACAAAAAATATCTGATACGTCCTTCTGTCCCCAGTAATAGAGTCGTATCAGATATTTATGCAACTTTATTTCATCAGACATTGGTGCTGGTGACTGTACGGTCAGGGACTTTAATTCATGAGCCACCATAGAACCTTTTCAAAGAAAAAATCATTACGATAGCCCTTGATAATTAACGGGATGTCACTATGACGTTTACTGTGAATTGGTGCCATGGTGGCTCATGAATTAAAGTCCTTGACTGTACTATAAATGTATTTGATCTTTTCTGGTGCAATTGTTGGCAAATATCCCTAAGATTTTGTAATGCCCATAGAAGGGACACGAACTAACATTGTGTATGATCCGATAGTGATACTATTTTATCAAAACTACCTATATCGGATTTTATAACATTTCGGGTCGCACATAAAATAATAAATCGCATCTCTTCTGTGGGCATGACAAAATTTAAGGGTTTTATGCAAGTAGAAAACATCAAATCTATTGTGTTTAGGACAACTTAAAAGACTTTTTTATTGTTAGCCTGTACCTATCCCACTGCTGGGTAAAGGCCTCTCCTTTTAACCTCAAAAATTCTCGGTCTGGCGTGATTATACCACGCCAATAAAAAAACTTTGTCCTTCAAAAAAGTCATAAGATCCTTTGGGCTTGGGATTCGATCTATAAGATCGAAATAAATGTGTTACCTACGAAGCCGTATAGTCCCCGGCGTTTAATTTGGCAAATTTAATAGTGGTTTTAAAAGTTGGTAGTTCATGGAAAAGCGTCGCACCCGCTACAAAATCTTGCCAAGTAATATTCCGGGGGCTGTAGGCTAGTTATTTTGACTCACCTCCTAGAGCAGTGGCCGTGAGGTTGTTGAGCATGGCCTCAAAAGGCCACCCCTGGCCGCCCCCTATGTCGACATGCTGCCGGTCACTTCCCCGGAACTCATCCCCCACCACTACGACGCACGCACTAAACAGTCACCAAGTTATCGATAAATCACGCACCAATCATCGATTAAAAAATTCGAAAAAAGAACACTGGCTCGAAAAGGCGTTCGGGTCCAAAAAATGGCCGGCACTCCCGCGAACCGTCAAAAACGACAAAATTCCAGCGAAAACCCGCCTTAATACAAAATAATTAGCGCTATATTACACCCAATTAGTTTTAATTACAACTCCGCTCAAACTTATTTACACACTTAATTTTTGTTATAAAATTAATATAACCCGTTTAGTATCAATTTGTATAAATTTGCAGTTTGATTGGTTCGCCCTTAAAATGATCGTTTAATGTGGAAACCGACTGGCGACTGCTACAAAACAGATACTCTCCATATTGTCTCTGGCCTTCCGTCCCGGACCCACCTCCCAAAACTCTATCCGACTCTTTCCCCCGCACGGCGCGCCACATAAGCCCATCCCGCTTCCCGCATGCGTGCATCAGTAATGGATGCTAACATTTTGTTTACGTTCGATTCGAACAAACGAATAATCTATTATTTCATTCGTGCACGTATTATTGATACTATCCTCTCGCGTTCATACAATATTAATGCACCAACAATCATAGTCTCTTCTCTTTCCAACCCACGCGCTCCAAACCAGTATAAAAGCGTTCTGTCTCTATCTGTTGGAGGATTCGAATATCGAACGCGAAACGGCCGGTTCGCGGGCAGCCAATGAGCGCGCTCCAAAATCACTTTGTGCCGGCTAGGGCTGTCCGTACACGATATTGAAATATTATCGGTATAGCTGGGCGTTTCGTTTTATTGTAATGGAAAAAACAAATAGTAGCTACCATCTATAACTGTGTAGGATAAATAAGGGTACTTGAAAGCGGGAATATTTCAGGCGGCGGACGCGAGTGCGAATTCTTGTAAGAGCCTTTAATTTTCGGACGCTGTTGAATAAGGAATGCGATCGGCGACCTTTTGCCTTATTTGGGATTTGACTTTCCAGTGACGTCAGGCGATGGTTTTTTGTTTAAAAATTAGCCGCCGGCTAGTGATGGGCGTTTGTTTTGTCGTGGGGATTTGCTTTTGGAATCATAAGTTGTAGTCTTTTGTTTTGTTGTTACTTGTTTTTACATAATGTGATGATTATTTTATTTGTTCGCTTTTTGAATTCAATCTTACAACTTAATTTTGACGTCCTTAATTCTCATTGATTTTAAATTAGTTTGTGTAAGGGTGCTAATACATTTGTGAGTTTGCTTGTAATAGAACACCGTCGCCGTTTTTCAATTGTTTTTGTAGAACCGGGCGACGAACTCCATTAAAGTGGCATTTGACTTGTACCATTTCGATGTAATGTAACGATACCCGTCGAATATTCAAATAGGTCAGTGCAGCGTCGATCAGCTCGGCTCGCTGCACTGTTGTAATGCTCGAGTTCGTGTTACATTACACCGAACTGTTACAAGTCAAACGGCACCTTTAGGTACATTTTATACTTGTAATGTAACGCACGAATGCTCGAATGAACGACGATACTAGCGCGAATGAGAAATTAAGGGAGCAAATATTTCTACCTATTTCAAATAAAATATTTGACAAACTAAATAATAAATTGATTAATAAACTCAGTCTTATCGCGTTAGTCGAGATTATCGCGACATTAGTGTTCCCGATGACGAGCTAATTTTAATATAAAGAAGTTTGGTATTCGTTTCATTTCAGTATAATTAAGTGCCAATATAGTTTAAGTTTTGACTTTTTTATACTTTCGTTCCGATAAGAAGTATAACCGCATTCTCAGTTTTGTGTAACGTGTTTTGGCCATGTGGTATCGGGTTTACAATGACACCTCTCCATTTCTTCCACGGGTGTCGTAAGAGGCAACTAAGAAAATAGTTTTAGGCGTACTTTAGGCGACAAGCTAGACATCTGTCACTCTTTCACCAATATTTCAAACTGAAACAAAATATGAAATAGGTAGTCATGTTTTGAGTGTGCAACGTTTCGCCTGCTCTGCCTACCCTATTAGAGAATACAGGCATGACATATCTATGTATGTATGTAACACGGATTATATTGATTATTACCAAAGGCATAGAGTCTAGTGTTTTAGATCGTTAAATTTCCGGTATTTTTTAAATAAAATGTAAAATATTTTTGGGTAGGTAGCCCCGAAACCATTTTTTTTCCTGCCCTCTGTAATCTATAGTTTAGGTATAAAAGTACAAATATCCAAACACGCCCTTCTAAACCTCTCTGGGTCTACGGTAACCCGTAGCGCCGTAGCTAGGCTACGCCGTAGCCCCTCTACATTCCACCCCCTCGAAGGAATGCTTCCAAACATAGCTATGTTAGTATTTATAGCTTTAAAGAATGTCGGGAGTTATTAATTTTGAGTTTGTGAGATGGGATGTATGTTTACCGTTGAAAGGTACATTGTGTTTGATTAAATTATAATGTACTAGCTTTTGCCCGCGGCTTCGCTCGCATTAAGTTTGGAATGACACAGAAGAGATCTCGGAATTATTTGAATACGCTGCTGTAG
>BHDV01028675.1:352200-374234 GCA_005406045.1 Adoxophyes honmai
TGCGCGCGATGACATACAAACCCTTACGTTGCATTTCTGCGACAAAATTATCGCGCGACAAAAAGTCGTAGTGCGCGCTTGGCCTTAGTGTTACTCTAAGGCTAAGGAAAAAACTAAATTCATCGACAAGATCAACGTCGAGTAATTCGTCGTCGAAAACTCGACGTCGAGTAAATCTGAAACCAGAGCGTCTAGTGTGTTCATTTCGATGGTGCAGTCGTTAACGAATTTGTTTGCGAGTTATCGCAAAATTGTATTGAAACCGAGACAGCGCCGCCAGCGGAACGTTTGCACAACTGCCACGGTCGACAAGTCTCCATACATTCCGCGACAACTCGCAAACGAATTCTTTCCATCGAATTGAACGATCCTAGACGCTCTGTTTCTTTTTAAGTGGGCGCATAGGTAGACAAATGAATATACATATGAACATACATGCACCGGTCGGGACCGATCCGCACAGATTTGTCTGTGCCGGAAACCTGTCTCTTTTTAAACACCCAGTGGCGCTTGTTACTCAAACAAAGAAAAAAACGTTCAATACATCTTTTATTAATAAACGCACTAAACACATTTTAATCATTTCATATACTTGTGTCAGCTACCAGGAAACTTAGAAAACTATGGCCTAAAACACAACGTCTTTGATAGAAAAACTGCATGCCATAACAATCCCTACATTACAAAAAAAATTACCCGTGTGGCGTCGGATCAAGAATAACATCTCTCTATGAGGCGACTAAGCAAATAGGTTTAGGTATGCTTTAGGCGACAGGCTAGCAACTCGTCACTATTATACTACCTCTTTTTTCAAACCTAAAATTACTCTAGAAGTAGTTGCGAAGCGTGAAATATGCGTTCGACTATGTACCATTCCGTGTGCTCTGCCTACCCCATTTGGGAATACTGGCATGACGTCCGCATCAGTGACGTCACAAGTAGATACCCACTCCGGAAGATGGTTTGGTCTATGTCACATTTTATGTTGCCTATTCCGTTGAGGAACATAGACGTGATTGTATGGATGTTGTAAGTATAACAAAACTCTGCAGTCACTTCGCATTAGTCACAGCAATAATCCTGGAGTGGCAGAGCTGTGTAATATCGCCTAAGCCCCCTCCAGAGCGCCGGCAGTCATATTATTACATTTTTAATCCCTTAAGTGTGTAATTGCAACATATTGCACCCCTTGACGGTGCGGGATATTGCACAAAAATGTCAGGTAGTGGCGTATACCCACTTGATGTTCAATCCTATGAGGATATAGATGCTTACTTTAATACCAATGTAAAACGAAGGGTGATGATGGTTCAGGCGTGGTCTGATGATGTAAGTAAGTTTGATGGCCGGATAGCCCAGCGGTTAGAGAACCTGACTGTGAAGCTTAACCTCTCGTATGCTTAGGAGCAGATCTGCTCCATACAAATACCTACATAGAAAAAATCGAAAGCGAATACGAGGGGTTGAGGTCCCGGATTCGATCCCCGATTGGGGCAGATGTCGGTATGATGAATACGAATGGTTGCCCTCGAGTCTTGGATGTTATAAGTGTATCCGTTGTCTAGTACCCATAACACGTGTTTTAAATTACCTAATTTGGAACTAGGTGATAGGATAAAGGTTATATGAAAGAGACCTCATCAGTGACGTAACCATTTCGGTTTATATTGAGTGGACCTCGACACAAAAAAATATTCAGACATAGCTGTACGAATCATGTAAAAATAAGCTAATTTTTTTTTGCACCTTACAGTTCAGTCGAATGTCATCGTTTTGTCTTGGCGTTCCGTGTGCTCTGTCTACCCAAGCGTGATATGTTGTTAATAAAAAACCGGCCAAGTGCGAGTCGGACTCACGCACTGAGGGTTCCGTACAAACCGATTACAACGCCATCTAGTGACAGATTTTCGAACTAATGATAATTTTTAATTTTATTTAATAATAAAAAAACTACTTGGTAGATTTTGTTCAAACTAATTTTCGTTGATAGTTTTTATAGTAATTTACATCATATATTTTTTTTTAGATTTATCACTCTTTTATTTTAGAAGTTAGAGGGGGGGGGGACACAACTTTTTCGACTTTGGAAGCGTCTGTCGCGCAAACTGTTCACTTTAGAAAAGTATGATGTTAGAAACCTCAATATCATTTTTAAAGAGCTATCCATAGATACCTCACACGTATGGGTTTGAAGATAACAATTTTTTTTTTGAGTTTCAGTTCCATGTATGGGGATGGGGAACCCTAAAAATTATTGCTTTTTTTTAAATATTGTGTCACAATCTTAATGCGGTTCACAGAACACATCTGCTCACCAAGTTTTATTAGTATAGTTCTCATAGTTTCGGAAAAAAGTGGCTGTGACATACGGACAGACGGACGGACAGACAGACAGACAGACAGACAGACATGACGATTCTATAAGGGTTCCGTTTTTTTGCCATTTGGCTACGGAACCCTAAAAACACCACGGGAACAAAACCTCGGAAAAGCTAGCTGTATTATAAAACCTCCCAATATTATTTTCTAACGAATCATTAGCCAAAGGCCCGGTATTTCTGCGCCCGTTTTAGCCGAACATTAAGTGCCGATTAACCTCAGATTAGCGCCAACTCTTCCCTCATTCACTTACCGGTTAATGCGTTTACTTAAAACTAATGCTGTTAGGGAAAGAGGATTCTATTAGGCTTGAGAAAGTAATATTAGACTTAATTGAGAAAGAGAAGACTGGGAAGAGATACCTACTAAACTTATTACTTTACTTCGTTAGCTTTACATTTGTTCAGAAATCCGACACATGCCTAACTTCATATTTATAAAATATTCATGTTCATTTTACCATAGTGACTATATATATAAGATATTTATAAGATTTTGTTTTCAAATAATAAAAATATGAAACGTTTTTAACAAATTTTATTTAACTTGTATAGTTTACCCCTAGTCTACCCCTCTTGGGAATACAGGCGTGAGAATATGTGTTTGTGATGTGTTGTATAGTTTGTTTGCCTGTAAGTAAAGCAAAATTTCATCAGTCATTTAGGGGTTGATTTCAAAACTTCAAATTTTCATAAAAAATAGGTAAAAAACAAATTACATCTTAAACTACCGTGAGACATCTTATAAATTACGGATACTTAACTCACGTTTTAAATCGAGTTTAGCTCGACATTAAGGGCTAATTTGTAGCCCTTCATCTAGGAGCCGCGGCGGCTGCTGCTGCCAAACACGCACTGCGCGCAACCGCTCTCTTCGCGAACTACACTTCGCGGGCTACGAATTAGCCCGAAACATGTCGAGCTGAACCCGATTTAAAACGTGAGTTATCCGTAATTTATAAGAAAAAAAAATTAACAACTTTACATAACATTTCAAAAGGGTTTCCGTGTCTTATATGCAAATACTTCTGCCTACAAAACTCATTAAAATTTATGATTAAGCTAGCAACCCAAAAAGAATATCAACCTTCACCTCACATAATATTAAAAATGCAGAGTTCATGAACCGAGACGCCAGACCACGACACAAGCGTATCATTTTAAAAACATTATCCCCATCTAATAACACGAACAAACAAACAATAAACCAGACACATCATTAACGCGTAAGCGATGATTTTTAATAAAAATACCCCTGCTTTTAATATCCGATATGCAAGGGTATCTTTCTCCATCTCAATCCAAAAACAACCAAACGAAAAAAAACAATACACAAAACCATACTCTGTATACATGACGAAAAAACTTTTTTTTATCTGCGCTAATGTACAACTGGGCTTTAATGATCCTCAGCTTGAAATCGTACTTATTTCGGTTGCTTTAAGTCGTAAATCGTTTGGGATTAGAAGGTGGTTAAGGCCAAGTCGGTCTGTAAGGGCAGGGACGCATCGTAGCATAAAACCACGCGCAGTTTATTATAAGTTAATACGCTCACACCCGCCTTAACTCCGCGGGCAAGCGGGCAGTGGCGGACAAGTTCATGGGTACACAATTTATACACAAGAATTTTTAAAAACGGTCCAGTAGTTACTGAGCCTATTCATTACAACCAAACAAACAAACAAACAAACAAAGTTTTCCTCTTTATAATATTAGTGTAGATGTAATGTGTAATGCCTCATGTGAGAGTAATTATACCAAGTGGTTTGGCCACGGTGCCGTGAGCACAGGAAGCGGGCTTACCTCTGTCTGCCGCTGTCTCCCCTGATGAGCCACGGGCACCGGGTGCGGCGAAGGGACGGCACGGGGCGGGGCTTCTTGTGATAACTTTTATTATGGTTTATTTACAACAATTCGCGATGCGACAACTTCGATATAGGCGACAGTAGACTTGACGTATATTTTGACAAAAAACTGTTGCCGGGCAACATGTCAGTGCCCGGGCCGCGTGGCACAAAGAGGTTTCAGCCAGCAAGACCTCGGCTTGTCCACCTCCTTGGCCCACGGCAACGCGGCGCAACCACCAAGTTTGCACCTTAATCGAATAATATATTCCTTGTCTATTATTTTATTTGTCCCGCACTGTAGGCGCACCCCAGTTTATCCGCTCCATTGTAATAAACTTACACGGTTTTTGACTTGCGCTGCCCGCGCCGAACACCCTGTACATATTGCTCGGCCACTCGCATCTTATACAGGGTGTTACTGGCCCGTGAAATCTCAATAAATATCTACTGTTATGTGATTGTATGGGAGCCTAACGCAAATAATTGTTTTATTTTGTTTTTAGTATTTTTTTTGTTGTTATAGTGGCCACAGAAATACATAATTTGTGGAAATTTCAACAGTCTAGCTAGAACGGTTCATGAGAATGGTCTGGCGACGGACGGATGGACGGACGGACAGCAAAGTCTCAGTAATAGGGTCCCGTTTTCATACTTTGGGTATGAAACACTAAAGACGACCAAAAACAAAAGTGAGACAACATCGATTCGATTTTGCAATATGATTCTGGGAAGTAGGTAAGTAAAACATGTTTTTAATTTAATAAAAAATGTAACCATAGTCTAAAATATTTATTTTTTCCACCAGTCAAGTAAACAAATTTTACTGGTTGTAATACATTGCGCGGTGACTGAGCGAACAAGTTAGCTGCAGTCAAACAAACCCCGCAGTGTGTTACATTTTCCTCACTTTTTAATTCAAAGCAAAGAGGCGCAGGGACGGCCTCCGTTCCATTTTAAAACCGTTGCCCGCTCTGACTTTACTATAGAGCTGTGCTGTGCGTAGCGAAATCATCGATATCGGTAAAAATACTTACAAAACACCAGTGCCAAAAATAATTGATGATAAAATAGTCGTGATCGTTTATCTGAAATAGTAACTTGTATGATTGAGAAGATAAGTAAGGAATTTGAAAGAAAATAGTCAAGTCAATGTGTACCCGATTCCGGCAAAATATTTTTCGTTTGTTGTACTGACACATTTTACTCGATTGTAGGCTTATTTTGACACTTTTTTCATGACAATGATCGTATTTTTACAAGCTTTTATTTAACTTCAGTTTTGTGTGTTGTACAAGTCTTGCAGGTAAGATTTAAACCACTTCCAATAGACGGATTGAGCTGAAACTTGGTATACTTACGTTTAGATGACAATACAATTTTTCGGTAGTGGACTTCTGGTGGCCCAGCCGGGACTGTCTTCGATGGAGTGAACTCTTCAATGGTTGGTGTGATTGACTTGAAATCTGGTGCACATAATCTAGGGTAGATGTCCATGAAATAGAGTTGGCAAAAAGTACAGTCGGCAAAAAAGCTTGTATCGAAAATATTTTTTTTGCTGGTTGGGTTATTTCTCTTTATGCATTGGGAGTTAAATAAAAGCATCGACTTTTCCCCTCCCTAGCCCGTAAGAGCTAAGCCCTGTTCTCCCGGGGGAGCTAATATATTGTTGTTTGCGCTGCCTGTTGGGCTAATTTATACGTTTTATATTCTGACTGTGCTTTAATATCTCGGCGAGGAAATCTGAATGTAAGGTACATTATAGCCGGTAAGGAAGACGTGGTTTTAAGTGATCCTTCATGTTCCATAATGTTATGTGACATAATGGTCACATGAAACACGTGTGGTGTCTCGTCGAGAATAACACCTCTCCATTTCTTCCGTGGATGTCGTAAGAGGCGACTAAGGAAGTAGGTCTAGGTATGCTTTAGGTTTAGGCGACGCCGAAGGCGAACCTGTCGCTATCATACTATCTATTCCATCTGTGTTCAAACTTAAAATAATGCTAGAAGTAGCTGCGAAATGTGAAATACATACTTATAATTTGATAGCCCAGCGGTTAGAGAACCTGACTGTGAAGCTTAAGGTCCCGGGTTCGATCCCCGGTCGCGGCAGATGTTTGTATGATGAATATGAATGTTTGCTTTCGAGTCTTGGATGTTTATCTATATATAAGTAAGTTTATCCGTTGTCTAGTACCCATAACACAGGCATTAAATTGCCTACTTTGGGACTAGGTAATTGGTGTAATAATTGTCCAGTGATATTTATTTGTAATTATTGTTTTATCCGTGTGTTGTTTTGTGTGCTCTGCCTATCCCTTTTGGGAACATAGGCATGATTATTTGTATATAGATGTATTTTTTCATTTACTTTTTCTTTATACTTACCTTCATCCAGTGTTGGCTGTCGCTTACTTACACGTGTGTTGTCATTCCGATCCAAAGGGTTGTAAGTGACCGAGGTTTAATATGAAAACGACGTTTTGTGTTGCGCAGCCAGCTCGGTAGCTCTCGCACTCTGTCGACGTAGTTAAATGTACTCCGTAGAACTCGAACTGTATACGTCTCATGCAGTCGTTAACGAATTCGTTTGCGAGTTATCGCAAAATTATATGGAAACTGTGACAGCGCTGCCAGCGGAACGTTTGCACAACTGCCGCGGTCGACACGTCTCCATACAACTCCGTGATAACTCGCAAACGAATTCGTTAACGAGTGCATAATCGTTTTGAACGCACTAAACGTACTGAACTAAAAGACCTAAAGACCGATTCACAGAGCATTAAAAGATTCAGTCCATTTAATTCCTTGTTCACAATCGACTCAAGCCTATCGCCTCTGAAACCCAGGGTCTAAATTCAAAATTCAAAACTTTATGGCCCTGCGCAGACGACAGACTATCCGCGACTGTCTGTGAAATTAGAACCTACGGAATTATATGCAGTAACGCACACGACGCGCAAAAAGTCCGGCGCACAATGCATACAATCCACGCAGACTTTTTGTGCGCCGCAGACACGATCGCATAAAAAGTCTATCGTCTGCGTTGCGCCTATATGCAAATAGGCTCGTAAGAGCACCTTTACTCGTCATTTTCGAGTCTACCAGCTCTTTGGCAAGACCTTCATTGCCAAGAAAAATGCGCCGCAAGAAACTTGGCAGAAAGTCATAATCCTTATCCTTACTAATATTATAAGTCAGAAATTGAGTTTGTTTGTATGTTTGTTTGTTTGTTCCGCTTTCACGCCGTAACTACTGAAGCGATTGCTTTGAAATTTTGCAGACGTAAAGATAGTAGTCCGGATTAAATAATAGGCTACTTTTTATCCCGGAAAAATTGTTGTTCCCGAGGGAAAACAAAAATATAGTTTGCTTGATAGATCGATATCGATCAATGATAGATCGATATCAATCGATGACCGATCGATAGATGATAGATCGATGGCGCTGTGTGTCATTTGAAACGAGAAGTTTTCTTATAGTTGTGCTTTATACCGCAATTTAACCGAATTCCACGCGGGCGAAGCCGCGGGCTAGTTAGTTTCAAAAAAAATTTTTTTTTTCTAAATTAAATCGTTAAAAAAACATAGTGTACAAAATGTGGAGTCAAGATATTTAATTAAAAGCATGTATCACTGATCCAAGGGCCAATTCAACGCGTTGACGCTGGTTGACACGAGGTTGATGGACAAGTCTTAGGAGGACTTTGGCCATGATATGGCACCAGTAATTCGGGTAGAATAAATCAGAGGCCTGCCTACTTGAGAGCAGTTTGTATTCACCACATAACACGGGCTTATACCGGCTACTGAGTTTTAGGGAAGCGTTTATTTTTATTCATTCGTTTTTGTCCAATTCAGTCATTTATAAAGGAAATAGGTTGAGCTATAAGGTAGGCGACTGGCAGGCAACCTGCCACTATTATACCTGCCAACTTAAAACCTAAAAAATATGCTAGAGGTGGCCACGAAGTGTGAAATAGGAGTAAAAATATAACCGTTCGTGTGCTCTGCCTACCCCATTTGGGAATACAGGCATGATGAATGTTTAATTTTTTTACATAGCCCCTTTTGGCATACGCTACAATTTTCTCGTCAAGAACAATGTCACAGCCCCATCAAATCTTGCCTGAGGCTCGTCGCATGGGTTCTTTGTCGCTGATTATGATTAACTGGCTAAGCATTAGCACAGCAAGGCGCGAGTAGAGATGCGCGCGAGATAGACTATACCCATCACCCTCTAAGTAGAGACGATAGAAAATGCCAGGTAGTCTATCCCGCGCGCGTGAGGTCTCTCACGCATTGGTGTGCCTATAGAGTCCGAAATTTTAAGTGTACTACTTAAAACAAAAGACAGTTGCAATTTTGCAAAAGTTTGACACATTTTTATCTTTGATGTGGAATAGAAGTAGAAAGTAACATTATTATGCTTAGAAACAGATTTTTTTTTCCAAATCCTTACCAGTGTATACATTTACATACAGAACAAAGCTTGTTTAATTTTTTAGTTTTCTAACCTATTATAGTAATATATTATATTAAGTAAATTATAATCTTTAAAGAATTTGTACGCCGCAAGGTAAAATATGTAGGTAGGGTAGGACTAGAATTATGTTTATGGACTAACTGTATTTTACTGTAGCGCTCAGATTTGAACAATATTTTTTCTATTCATCTTTAATGAAAGTCGTCAGAAAATGATGGAAGCAGGTCGCTTCCAACAGGTACTTATGGAAGTCTAAAGGGGAGGTCTATGTTCAGCAGTATCTTAAGGCTAAAATGATGATGATGATTAATCCTTGTTACAATGTGATATATCATTATTTTTACTGCGAAATAGTTCCAAAAGCATAGCATACGTGACTCCCATAGTTTCAAATTAACGAAACAATTCATTCACCAATATTGCGAAGATGCATTTAATAGCACCCTGATTGATGCTTATTGGGGGGAGTAGGTTTCAATTCCACCCCCCACACACCACTTTACCATTACCTTCACCACCACACCCATAAACCCTAACCCTTAGAATTTACGGGTGATATTCCCTCGTTTCTACCAATCGGACTGCAAAGTAAAGTTGTTTAAAAGCACTTAGGATGTTGCGTTCGGTTGTGGCATACATGGTTTGTATTGCTTCGGTGTTAAGGTGTATTTTAGAGTGTTTGTTCTATTGTCAGGTGCAGTGTGTAAGTGTGTCTGTCTGTCTGCATGCCTGGTTCTCCCGAGGATGCTTAATTAGTAGATATTGTTGCGTTTGACATGATTTCGGGCGACGGCGCTTTGAACAATATATTTGTGCTCGTATTGAGTCCAAATTGAAAAATACCTCGTGACTGGGGATGGCTTCAATTGATTTTGTTACCTGTTGTTTAGTAACAATATACAGGTTACAAGCCCCCTGTATACATGTATGTAGGATCAACAAAATATGTGATAAAAATTGTAGAGCATTTTGAATGTCACAATATTTTATCTAAGCTCAAAGTTTTTGAAAAAAAGTAATAAGTATGGTCAAGGACTTCAATTCATGAGCCACTATAGAGCCTTTTCAAAGATAAAAACATTACGATTTCTCTTGATAATTAATGGGATTGGGATGTCACAATGACGTTTATTGGGAATAGGTTCCATGGTGGCTCATGAATTAAAGTCCTCGACTGTACCTAGTTAGGTAAAATGCCTGCATAGCTGATAATAAACGGGAAATTGCTAGTTATGAAAACAAAATAGGTCAAGGTTTTATGAGGTATAAAAAATAAAAACTGTTTTTATAGATTTCAGAGCTATTACTCGAATGTGTATAACTGTATACCCTGTGAGTCGGCATTATTATATTGGCATTTCGAGATTTTCCGATATATGTATACACGACTACAGTACTGGTTAAAATATTTATGGTCAATTTCCGGCCAGTCAACCTGGGTAGGCAGAGCACACAAAAATCTCAAAATAGACAAAAATATATTATGACTGTTTCACGATTTTTAGCCTCTTCTATACTAGAGACCTTTAGGTACTTAAAAGATGGTAAACAATCTTGACGTGTCTTTTTATTTAAACATACACTTTATAAATCAAAATTTTTACATTTTACAATTTAGGTATGAAAAAATCATTTACTTTCATAATTGAATTGTATATGTAGTGTAACGATTTTCATTTTTAGACTGCGTATTTCAATAAAAAAACATGTCAAGATTGTTTACCATCTTTTAAGTACCTAAAGGTCTAAAGTATAGCATGTTCTTTTGTTTTAAGTTAAAAGTTACAATCAATAGTGACATTTTGCTAGCCCGTCGCCTAAAATTTCCGTAGTCGCCTCTTTCGACATCCTAGGAAGAAATAAAGAGGTTATTCTAAATATATCACACGTAGTGTAAAGCTTTATAATTTATGATACTTGTAATAACGTAGCATCCATCTGACCCCGCCGTCTAGTTAAAAACCATTACCTTTTTAATCGTCAGTTAAAAACTAATAATAGCGCATCTGCACGTGACCACGCGGGAAGGGGAACTACGAACAGGGCAACTCGAAAGCAACTCGCTAATATTGTGTGAGACGATGGTAATACATCGGTTATTAGTAGAGATGTTCCGACGAACCGACTAGTCGGCATGATTTGTAGTTGGTAGATTAGTTGGCGACTACATACATACATACATACAAAACCGTCACGCCTTATTCCCTGCGGGGTAGGCAGAGACAACAGAGCGCCATTCGCTTTTATTCTGACATACTTCTCTCGCTTCACTCACACTCATAACTCTCGTCATACACACTCGACGGTTTCGGGTACTCCTAATTTGGCCTCCCTTTAGTACATCGTCGATCTGGTCGATAAACGTTCTTCGGGGGCGCCCTCGACCGACTTGCCCAAACACACTTCCCTTGTAAATTTGCTTACATATCCTTGCTTCATCCATTCTCTCCACGTGCCCAAACCAACGCAGCATACCCTTCTCTATCCGTGTTATAATACTTTCTTTCAGACCACACTTCTCTCTAATCACGCTATTACGCACCCTATCAGTAAGTTTGATACCACTCATACATACATACAATCACGCTTAATATCCGAAATAGGGTAGGCAGAGCACACGAAACGTGACGTAGATAAAACCATAATTATGACTATTTCACGCTTCAAAGTATACGCATATTTTATAGGTTTTCAGTTAGCAGGTATAATAGTGACAGGTCGCTAGCCTGTCGCCTAAAATATACCTTAACCTATTTCCTTATTTCTTATTTTTTTTTGTAGTAAAAGTGTTAAAAAAAAAGTACATTAAATATAATACAAAGTTTGCTCTAGTGATGTTCGTAAAATATTATGGTAGGGGTAATAGGGCGAGTCCACACGCGCGCAAACAAGGTGTCTCGTGTGTGCCTTTATATTATTTATCCATAGCGCAATGATTATGAATATTTATCCATTGTTATCTGATTGATGTTGGGGTGATGATTGAAATGGATTTAAAATTAATAGTCATGGCCAGTCTAGCTTGTTACACATATATACATCACGCCTGTATTCCCAAATGGGGTAGGCAGAGCACACAAAACGCTACATAGACAAAACGAAGACTATTTCACATTTTGTGGCCACTTCGTTATTTATATCAACCCAAAAATACCAAAAAAATCAAGTTTTTTGTATGGGAACCCCCTTAAACATTTGTTTTATTTTATTCTTAGTATTTGTTGTTATAGCGGCAATAAAAATAAATTATCATCTGTTCATCGTTCTTGAGATACAACCTGGTACTAACTGGTGACGGACAGCGCAGTCCCAGGAATTTTATTTTTCCCTAATGCTGTACGTGTACTAGGGATATTTTAATTTGGACGTAGATAAATATTTTCGCAGATCACCTTAGCCCCCATTTTCTCGTGGGAAGCGCCCTAACAATCAATTCATCTCATCAAACAACTACCAATTACCCGCCGTAATGCCCCACCTGTCAAATTGAACTGTCATGACAGGCGCACGCGCCGGCACGCGCCGCGCAGCGTGCGAACACGGACGATTTATCTGTCAGCTGTCAAAGTGACAGTTATGGCTGATTGCGATTGCGAAGCTGAAATTAAAGGTAGAATTGGCACGTGTAATTGATTAGAAGTGATTACGTATGTTTAATTTATTTGTCGTTTTTAATTTAAGTATTATTAAGTGACAGGTTAGATTTTCCGTGTGGTGTCGGGTTATAGTAACACCTCTCCGTTTCTTCTGTGGATGTCATAGGCGACGAATGAAATAGGTATGTTTTAGGCGACAGGCTAGCAACCTGCCACTACTTGTATCATATCTCTTTCATCTATTTTTAAACCAAAAAAACGAAACGTGAAATAGACATGGTTTTGTCTATGTAGCGTTTCCTGTGCTCTACCTACCCCGTTTGGGGATACAGACATGACGAATGCGTGTATGTGCGTTCTGAGGTGTGTGAGAGATCAATTATTTGGATCGTGCAAGCCAAAGTTTACTTAGAAAGAGCATTTTACGTGAGGTGTTTTGAAACAGATATAGACAACAATCTTATGAGTGCTTATATAAAGAAACAGGTTTCCGACACACAAATCTGTGCGGATCGTTACCGACCGCCGGACTTTTTGTGCGTCGTGTGCGTCACTACATACAATGGCATAGGTTTTATGTTCACAGACTAAAAAAGTGCGTCACGGATAGTCTGTCGTCTGCGCAGACCCTTGAGGTAGAGACAAAGGAATTCTCAGTCCTTAGATTTTGTATGGGAATAATTAAATTGGAAACAGGTCGCAATAAGATGAAGCAATCAGCCTGCGACAGGCACGAGATGGCGGGTGGACGCAAATTAATTCTGGAATAGGTCGACATACAGGTCTGAATTCGCGAAACAACGCGGCGGTTAGTTAGGGTCTCACCAAACCAGTCGACGCCTTTTCGGCAAAATGCGGGTAGAAAAAGCTTTATGTTAACGCAATAAGGGCGAACAAGACGTGAATTGGCTCGGCCATTCTCGGTCGAACGAGCCGAGCCGATTGACGTCTTGTTCGCCCTTATTGCGTTGACATAAAGCTTTTTCTACCCGCATGTTGCCGAAAAGGCGTCTACTAATGTGGGGAGGCCCTTAGCGAGCGTTGCCGCGATAGTCGGCTGTCCATAGCTTCTTCTAGTCAGCATAGAATTAGTACTTTAAGTAACTTACCTGTACTTAATTTTAAAGTTTTTTAAGAAGAATTTATTCATATTTTACGTATTTCATGGAAATAATTTTGTAGTGTCATGAGCTACATTATTTAAAACTGTTACCTCATCCTTTAAAATACTAACTGTTAGTTGCCCGCAACTTCATTCGCGTATCGCAAACCCAGGGGAGCTATGTATTTATCCGGGATAAAAAGTAGCTTATGTGTTAATCCAAGGCGTCAGCTTCCTGCTTACTAAGTTACTATTATACCTGGCAACTTTAAAAACTTAAAAATATGCTGCTGGAAATAGCTACGAAATGAGAAATACCTAGTCACTGTTTGGCCTACGCAGCTTTTAGTGTGCTATTTTGTGTACTATTTTATTTAGTGTACTATTTTAGTGTGCTCTGCCAATCACTCGGGAATGATGTTAGTGTGATCACTGTGGTTCCGTCCGGGATCCACACGCCTGTGTCGCCGCATTTCCGCGCGGCGGCGCGCCGTCTCCAAGCAACAGCGCCCTCTGCCGGCACAAGAGTTATTAAACGGCGGTCGCGAGTTGGGAGACTGCGACAGACATACCATACATGAAACAGCAATATAGCAGACCTAAATCATAGAATTTCATACCATAGAATTTGGTCTGATGCAGGTTTGGTTGACAAAGCAAAATCGTATGCGGGTTAAGAATAACACCTCTCCAAACTGCGCGCCACCGCTCTATTCACGCGAATAGAGAGGTGGCCGCGGCCGCGGCTCCTAGATTAACGCTTACGAATTAGCTCGAAACATGTCGCGCTAAACTCGATTTAAAACGTGAGTTATCCTTAATTTATAAGATAACATTTTCCATTGTTGCTTCGCTCCTATTGGTCGCAGCGTAATGATAGCTTAAAGTCTTCCTCGGTAAATGATCCCCCCGATACAAAAAAAATTGATTCGAACGAATAGTTCCTAAGATTAGCATGTTCAAACAAACAAACAAACAAACTCTCCAGCTATATAATACAGGTATTTGGTACAGATTAATGTAATTGACGTGGTTCCGTCCGGGATCCACACGCCTGTGTCGCCGCATTTCCGCGCCGTCTCCAAGCAACAGCGCCCTCTGCCGGCGCAAGAGTTATTAAACGGCGGTCGCGAGTTGGGAGACTGCGACAGACATACCACGCGTGGAACACCCACATACCTATGAATTTTAGTCCAGTCAGACGCGAATTTGGTGTCGAGTTTAGAATAACACCTCTCCATTTCTTTAGTGGATGTCTTAAGCGATTAGGGAAATAGGTTAAGGTGTTTAAGCGACAGGCTAGAAATCTGTCACCAAAATACAACTGTCAACTTAAAACCTAAAAACTATACTGGAAATGGCCAGGAAACGTGAAATATAGAATTTCTAAGTAGCATTTCGTGTGCTCTGCCTACAACATTTGAGAATACAGGCGTCATGTCATGCAAGGAGGGTAGATTTAAGAGCACTTTGAGCTAGATACGGGGGTTATCCAGAATGTAAACTGGTAAAACTGATATTATTATTCATTAATAAACAAAAAATGAACGTAGGTAAAACGAAAGTTATGGTGATAGAGAAGAACGACGAAATGACTGAATGTGTTATAACAATTGGGAGTGAAAGGTTAGAACAAGTGAGAGATTTTAGGTATTTGGGATGTATGTTCACGAGTGACGGTAAGTACGATGAGGATATTGAAAGTAGAGTAAAAGCGGGAAATCAAATGAATGGAGCACTTCACTCCGTTGTGAGCCGTCAGGACATTTCTGAAAATGCTCGTTTGGCTATTCACAACGGTGTGATAGTACCTACTTTGATGTATGGCAGCGAGAGTTGGGTGTGGCAGAAGAGACATGAAAGTAGAGTGAATGCGGTTGAGATGCGTTCTTTGCGTAGCATGAGTGGTATAAAACTTACTGATAGGGTGCGTAATAGCGTGATTAGAGAGAAGTGTGGTCTGAAAGAGAGTATTATTACAAAGGTAGAGAAAGGTATGCTGCGTTGGTTTGGGCACGTGGAGAGAATAGATGAATCAAGGATATGTAAGCAAATCTACAAGGGAAGTGTGTTAGGGCAAGGCGGTCGAGGGCGCCCTCGAAAAACGTATATCGACCAGATCGGCGATGTACTAAACAAAGCCCAAATAAGGAGTACCCGAAACCGTCGAGCGTGTATGACAAGAGTGATGAATGTAAGTGAAGCGAGAGAAGTATGTCAGAATAGATGCGAATGGCACTCTGTTGTCTCTGCCTACCCCGCAGGGAATAAGGCGTGACGGTTATGTATGTATGTATGTAATAAACAAAAAACTATTTAAGAAGATCGGCATTTCGCCGTTGTATTGCCAGCAAGATTACAAATTCTTAGACAAATCATGGCAATAATAGCTGATAGCAAAGCAGAGACCATTTTTGCCTCCAACTTCAGTTCCATTAAAGCTCTGTTACATCGCTCCACCACACCATTCCTCCGAAGATGCGTCGAACCTTTCTTCGATACAATAAAGTTACGGACCTCCCACACGCGGCGGAAACACGGTAGCTGATAGCACTTAGCGCGCATGCGCGAACAGCCGGCCGCGCTACAGGGTGCTGCTAGACCTATTGTCTAATACATACATACATCAGGTATGTATGCCCAAATGAGGCCAGGAAAGCTACGTAGCCAAAATCATGACTATATACTCAGGGATAAGTTTGCCTTGATGCCGACACCACACAGCATCATATTGTCCTGGTCTCATCTAATCCGTACATACCTACATACAACACGCCTGCACCCTGCATTCCCAAATGAGGTTGGCAGAGCACACGAAACGTGATATACACAAAACAGTGATTACGACTCTTTCGCGCTTTGCAGCCACTTCTAGCATAATTTTAGGTTTGAAAACAGATGGAAGAGGTAGTATAATAGTGACAGGTTGCTAGCCTATCGCCTAAAGCATACCTAAACCTTTTTATTTACCCGTGTGATGTCGGTGTCGGATCTAGAATAACACCTCTCCATTTCTTCTGTGGATGTCATAAGAGGCGACCGAGGGAATAGGTTTAAGGATGTAATAAATAGGATTAAAGATATATTAGGTATACTGCATAGCGCACCCTGTGTGTGCGTATGTGAGGTGAGTCCGTCCGGCGGTTCGTTCACACGCTGCCTGCGCAGGGAGCCGACACCTAATTTTTGAATTCATTTAAAAATATTTTCATCACACTTGCTCGTCAATGGTGTTATTACAAGAGCGTATCCTTTAGGGCAAAGGCCTAAATAGTAACCGCGGGAGTTATCATTACATCCTATGGGAGGAAAAGTTTAGTTTTAAAAATTGCAAAAGTTAGTACAGGTACGTTAGTTCAGACTAAGGAGGTTACAAATGTAAAAATAAAAATTCCGCTATTAAAACTTAAGGGCCAATTTTTAAATGCAAAATTAATGTATGCACTATGAAACTGTATTAATTTAATACTTTCGATGTATGTCAACGCGTTTTTAATACTTATGCATTTTTTTGTTTGAACCTTTTTGGCAGAATCTGGCTGTATGACCATTCGCATTCTCTACGAAACATAGTTCTTGTCTGTGGTATATGATTTAAAAAAGTGACGATAGACCTAAAGGCACTGACAGCAGTGACAGCGCAAGCGGAATTGCTCGGTGCGGCGACGTGATGTCATGCATTTTCTTTATTTTTAGTTTTTCCTCGCAAATGTGATGAAAAACATTGTGTGTAACACGGGCACTAAAGTAAATTTCAAACTCGAGTCATAAAAGCCCTCCGCCTGCGGCGTCGGGCTTCTAACAGACTCTCGTTAGAAATTTCTGTTTAGTTCCCTAGTTGCTCAATGTACTATTTTTACTACTTAACAGTAAAATTAGGTAATGGATTAGTGTAGAACTTTTTCTTGGGCTGATATTTAGAAAATAAAAGATTATTTAATGTTTTAAACTTTCGCGATTCTCACTCATATTTATATGTACACGGAACTTAATCACGATTTTAGAGTCAACTCGTGTCCCGACCACGGTCGCTGTGACAATAAAATCGTGATTAAGTCCCGCGTGCATATAAAAACAAGACTATTTGATCAGTAAATTTTAATGTAACTATGTTTTACAAAAGTTTATTTAGTATGGTAAGTGCACACTGGAGTTGTCTACTGATCGAGATACCTGATTTTAAAAAAAAATATAAGTTTAACGTACGTACCTACTTATAAGCTAACCATAAAGAAAAGGAAACAACCAAAAGTAGCAATACATTTTTAGTAAATTCATACATCACGCCTGTATTCCAGTACCCAGCTTTGGTTTATTTTTAGGTTATAAGTTTAGAGATACTACAGATACAGAACAGTGACAGATTGGTCGCCTAAAGCATACCTAAACATGTTTATTCTTAGTCACCTCTTACGACATCCACGGAAGATATGAAGAGATGTTATTCTAAGCCCAGTTCATCACGAATGCATGTATGTCCCCAAAAGACAGACCTCACGTAAGATGGATAAGTTTTACCTTTATTTGAGGTCAGCTCCCGGGCTAGTATCCCGGTCCGGCGTCTATCTCTAAAACAACGTCTGTGGGAACGAAACAAACACACGGTGGACCACTTCATAGTTAAAGAAAATTTTAATTAGGCTTCTCACAAACTTAAGGTTCTATTTTGCTTTTCAGTTGAGATTTTAGACTTTACGAAAAACTTAAATCAACTTCAATAGACGAGGCGATTGTCAAATCATCGGCATTACAATCCTACTAATAAGTTTGTGAGTATGTTTGGATGTTTGTAACTCTTTCACGCAAAAACTACTGAATGGATTTTAATGAAACTTTACAGTAATGTAGCTTATACATCAGAATAGCACATAGGCTACCATTTATAAATAGTTTTTTTGGATTTTTTAAAATATGACGATAAGTGTCGAGAAAATAGGAAATAATTTACTATCTGCCGGCTATTCTGGTGGGCGCTTCCTACTAATAATTCCAAAATGTTAGCCCGCTGTGTTAGCCCGAATTTAACGCGTGCGATGCCGCGGGCAAAAACTAGTTCATTATAAACATTATTCAATAAGTATTTCAATACAATATTGACATAAAGTCACCGATATAGCCCACTGGGTCACAAAGTTGAGGTGACAATAGGCAGGCCACAGCACGCAGAGCAGAATACTGATGGCCGATGGGGTCGAAAAATAGTCGATTGGAGACCACGGACCAGCAAGCGCAGCGCAGGACGTCCACCTACAAGATGGACAGACATGATTAAATGCAATGTTTGTTAAATATGAGAATTCCTTAGCTGGATTTAATTTTATGTAGGTATATTTTATAGATTCTTGTTTCAAGAAAATAAAAAAATACTATCTCTAGTATGTTTAACAATTTACTCAAATATGTTTTAAAGAACGAGTCCCATTTATTTTGTGTGATACTGGGTGATACTAAGTACAATCAAGTAACCCGATTGCTCCTTTACCGCCACAATACTAAAAAAGTATACTCTATCAACGAACCGCCACAAAAATATAACATTTAAAGTAACGGCCGGGTGAAACAACAAAAAGTTAAGCAACGCCATAACTCACCGGTTAAGGCGAGGGTGGCGCCCTCTGCGTAAATCAGAGATGATTCAATATTAATGATGTTTTAACCTTAGTGATTTATCGGTGGCGACGCGAGTGACGAGCGGCGGCGGGTCTACGAAGATCGAGAAAGTGAAGAAGAAAAAATTAACTTCACTTTGAACACAAGACGCAAACAAGTATTTTTAATAGATAAAGAATTATTTTAATGATTATGACTTTATCACGCTTTGCAGCCACTTCTAGCATTGTTTTAGGTTTGCGAAGATGGAAAAGGTAGAATAGTGACAGGTTGCTAGCCTGTCGCCTAAAGCATACTTAAACCTATTTCCTTAGTGGCCTCTTACGACATCCACGGAAGAAATGGAGAGATGTTATTATATCACGACACCACACGGAAGCCTTAAGAGGAAATATGCCGGTCGAGGAAATTGAAAAATAGGTATTTGCCAAATCTATTGCTGTCGCGCCGTGACCTGCCCAGACGACGTCGAGTGCGATAAGAACAGCTACAGCTCGGACCGAAAATACCTATGAAAATTATTCAAAAACAACGTTTCGTAGTCCCCTGATTTCTTCTCCAAAACGTAACCGATTAAATATGTTTTTTCATTAAATGTTTAAAAAATGTCATAACTGTGTTTCTATGTTCTTATATTTTGATATAATTGTGTTAAAATTGGTTTCTAGAGGTTTGAACACAACGGAAAAAACTTACCAATTTTTCATGTTTTTGAAGGTTAATATCTCCTTTAATAATTCAATAAAGAAAAAAAGGAAAACATAGGAACATGCTAATATATCATTAGATTGTTGATGTAAAAAATCATTGTTCTACGGGTAATATCCAGCGAGGAACTAGGGGACTACGTTTTCATACAAAATATGACCGCTCCATTTCCTCTTAAAATTGACTTAATAAAATCCAAAATCCGCTCATTTAGCCTCTAAGGCTTAACAAATTTTGCATTGTCAGCTACTCAAAAATTCTAAAACAAGTGCCACCCGCCCCCTCTTGTCCCCCGCGCCACCCCGCAAGCCCCTGTTTTTGTTTATTGCTAATAAGGTATCGGCGCAAATTGCCGGCGAGGGGACAGTCGGCCTTACGAGGTGATCTTATGGTGTTAAAGAGATTTCTTTAGTGACCTATGACTTTTATCCCCTAGTATTGCAGAGGATTTTTTGCGCGTGAAATTTTAAACGGAAGTGCATATAAAATGTACCTATAATCGGATTGTGCGCATGGGTAACACTTCTCCGTTTCTCCTGTGGATGTCGTAAAAGGTGATGAAGGTTAGGTTTAAGTAAGTATATTTAAGGTGATAAGCTAACAACCCCGTCACTATTTTCCTCTTACATCTATGTTATTATTTAGGTATCTAAAATGAAGCGTGAAGAACAGTAGACATGGTTTTGTCTATGTAGTATTTTGTGTGCTCTGCCTACCTTATTTGGGAATACAGGCGTGATTTCAACAATCAAGTGGTAGTAAGTTGATGGTTTCACTGGCCTACAAATAATAATTGATCTCTTTTTGCAACAAAAATATAAAAAGGTGAAGGAAAGAGGCGTAGTAAAAAAACTCTTACCCGCGTTTTTTTTACAATTTATTTATTTGCGAGCAGAATGACTTGTTCCTAGACTAAATAAAACCATTCTTCGTTTAGTTAAACGGGTTCTAAGAACCATCACAAGGAAGCACATGTTCCCTATAATAAAATAACATAGTATATGTATTCGTTTAGCTGTGATGCCACCGACAGACGCTCTCCCCGCAGGCAACACCCAATAACTATGTTTAACGCACTAAACGGTATAAAAGCAATTACGCTGCCTATTTATACCAAATTACTTGCAGGGTAGGGTAGGGTAGGGTAGGTTACCCGTGTGTTGTCGGGTTTAGAATAACACCTCTCCATTCCTTCTGTGGATGTCGTAGGTTCCTAAGGTTTAAGTGTATTTTAGGCGACAGGCTAGCAACCTGTCACTATTGTTTCTATTATCTTATACGTACATACATACAATCACGCCTGTGTTCCCAAATGAGGTACGCAAAGCCAAGGAACGTGACATAGACAAAACTATGACTATTTCGAACTTGGCAGCCACTTCTAGCATGATGTTTGGTTTAAAAACAAATGGAAGGTACCTATAATAAAGACAGGTTGGTAGCCTGTCGCCTAAAGCATACTATACCCATATCCTTCGTCGCCTTTTATGACATCCACGGAAGAAATGGACCGGATCGGAATTAACTTCTCTTTTGTTATCCTGCTGCTGGGCAAAGGCTTCTCCTCTTAACCTCCACAACTCTCGGACTTAACTTAGAATCCAAAAATATACTGGAACTGGTAACGTGAAAGTCATGGTTTTGTCTATGTAGCGTTTCGTGTGCTCTGCCTACCCCATTGGGAATACAGGCGTGATGTATGTGTGGGCTAGCAGGGTCTGCCCCACAGCCTCTATGAAGGGGCGCTAATACGACAGTAAAAGACTAATAAAAGAACTCAAATGCCACCCGTGCACTGGGAAAATTGTGTGGTGAATATGAGTCGTATAAAATTTTATAGGAAACGTTTTTATGACATTATTGATGATAATAATTAAGTATTGATTCAACTTAATGAAAAAATAATATTGGATTTGTCACTCTTACACGATTTTTTCACACGAAAAATTGATTTACTTACGAGTAACAGTTCATACTTACATACAGTCACGAACCGGGATTGTTGAGCCACTTGCCACTGTTCGCAATTTAGACGTGTAATCAATGACCGGTGTGACGGACTAGATGTCAGCTATTGGATTAGTATTACACGACCAAGTTACAAACATAGGTAAGTGGCTCAACAATCCCTGTTCGCGATGGTACATACATCACATCACACATC
This sequence comes from Adoxophyes honmai, assembly GCA_005406045.1. Lineage (NCBI taxonomy): Eukaryota > Metazoa > Arthropoda > Insecta > Lepidoptera > Tortricidae > Adoxophyes > Adoxophyes honmai. The sequence goes on from BHDV01028675.1 coordinate 374,090, forward strand.
AGGCTAACCCTCTAAATAGGGTTTGTAGAGTAGAAGAATCGCTACATAGAGATAACCATGACTATTTCACGTGTTAGCTTTCAGCATAGTTTAGGTTATAAACAAAGATGAAAGGGGTAGGTAGAGCACACGAAACGCTACGTAG